>MU619293.1:44032-66824 GCA_025201805.1 Parasitella parasitica
TGTACTGTAAATTCCTATACGAATTGTCGAAGAAACTATCAAGTCATCGTTTTTGGAAAGACTTACTGTCGTTAGTATACAGTCTGCTTATGGTTTACGAAAAAAAAAAAGTTCAAATAAATGATAAAGGTCATGGCGATTGTGATAATATATATTAGGGTTTCTGATAACAAACCTTTTATTTTTGATAAAAGCTGAGAAGTTTCTGAAAGAGAAGAGAAATGTCTCCCTAAGAATATTTCAACTAGGATTTCTAGATTTAAAATGCCCAAGGATAGGGGACATTTCATAATTGATAAATTATTTCAGATATTTCCGTTAGGTATTTAGACGAGTCTATAGGACTGTATAGGTATTTAAACTAAAAAATGATTAAAACACATATCCACAAAACCATGAAAGTATCAAACTGCATATACTAATAAGGCATTAATTTGTACGTATCCGTCAAATTATGCATTTACACAATGGCAGTTTATCCCTGAATCAAAGTTTAAACCAACCATTACATTCTGTTTTCTCTTTTAATTATATATCTTTTCAAAAATCTTAGCATATCCAAGTAAATGACAATCTCTATTTTTATAACTTTGCATTATCATTGTATGTTCTCTGTTAAATCAGCATATCCAATAGCAAGGAAAGAATATACAGTCGGGACTCTTATAAAGGACGGATTGATGTACAAAAATGTGTTTGATATAGCAAGTTGTCCCCTATCTAGAATTGATACTCTACAGTACAGTGCCTGGAACTTGGAATCTACCAGAAGCTTATATGAAGCTTAGCTTTTGTTAGTAAAAGCACCCTCAACCTCAATTTTTACCTCTATTCTACTTTTTATTCTACATTTTTAGCATTAAAATCACAAAAAAAAGGAACGCTTGAACTGGCACTAAGTATTATTATAGGCAACAATCGTGGTAGGGCCTCTCTGTTACTAACAATTAGCAGCTTTTGTGAATTATTCACAAATAACAAGGGGTTATTACAGCAAAACATTGTATTCATTAATTATTCTCTTCTTGTTTTATCATATTACTATGAAGAAAGGTATACTTGTGGTATCAAAATACTTACTTTATAGAGCTGTGTCATGTACTAGAATTGATATTGACCTGATATCATTCCCAGATAAATATTTTTTACAGCTTAAAAGTAAAAACTTTAGCTTTATATGCCATTTCTTGATTGATTTTGAAAATCAAAAATGCTCTAAAAACGCCAGGAATAGTATCCATTGAGAAAAGACTATATTATATATGATTTTGGTGAAATTTGAGCGTGATTTTTTTTCGATACAAAATGACGGATTTTTTCAATTTTTTCCTTGTATATCCACACATCCAAAATCATCGAAAGTGCATTATCCTCGGTTTTGACCCCAAAAATGCAACTTTTTATTATGGCATATATTGGAGAAAAATGATCGTAAAAGACCATTCCTTGATCTGAAAGACTAAAAATGCGCTCTGATTAGGCCAAATATTGACTTTTACTTCTTAATCTGCTTTTTAGATTTTCTCGACAAAATTTCTTCTATAAGCATAGGGGGATCATGAAATGATACCAGTGTGTAGAGCGCCCAAAAATATAGTTATTATCATAGACTGACAGCCGTGGTATGCATAGTATCACAGGATGATATCTTGCCTCAAAGGAGTAATTTTGGTTTCGAAATGTCCAAATGGAGTTTTTAAAAGAATTTTTTCTTCCTGATTTTGGATGCGTTTAATCTCCGCTATTAATGAAAATGGTATAATTTTGAGGAAAGCATTAGCTTTGAGAGGCTATAGCTTACCCAATTCAATTGATATACAATTGCAAACTAGATTATTTAATTGGCGTACTCTTTGGCTTTCTAATGGTAGTAATTGCATGTCTATACCTGGCCTGACGATCTCATGCTCCGATTTTGAAAAATACTTTGCCGAAAAAAGTCAGTAAAGTCGCTACCTTCACCTGATTTCAACTTGAAAAGTGCTCTTAGCTATGCAAATATGTAATCTAATGATGTCTTATAGTCTAATGCATAACTTTGAATTACTCGTTTTTGTGTTTGAACTCACTAAACACTCTTTTCTTACATTAACGCACTGAAGTTCGCGTAGACCGAAAAAAAAAAAATCGGGCGCCTAAAATCTACGCTAGCTTTACAAAACTTTTGAACCATTCCAATATTATGGAAAAGATGGTACAGGTTTGGCTAGCTGTTCTACTGTGCAACTGGATATAGAGATCCTAGCTTGGTGCTTTTCTGACAAGAACTTCTACGCTAGAAGACGCCAGATCAATTGAAGGTATAAGAAAATGCCAGAAAAAAGGAAACAACCTGCCACCAGGATAACACACCCATTCATAAAAAATTATCTGTATAGAAATTTATGAAATCTCAAAGGCATAAATTTGTTTATCTTGAACCTTGCTCTTCGCAACTGAATCCAGTCAAAGGTTTTTGAACCAAAGTCAACAAACACACTTACACCCAGAATCACAGATATTTGTCAATAGACAACCGCAAACTTTCTGAAAGGCTACCTTAAACTTTAAGAGGTTAAAGGTATGATGTAGATAGCTTATTTCACAACACATTCTCTTTGTATTTTCACTATGAATGAAACAAAGCAATTACTTTTTTTCTCTAAAGACGGAAACCCCCACTTCAAATTTTTTTGAGGAGACACTTCACTTCTTTCAAAAACTTCTTGGCTTTTATCAGAAACCCTAATATATATTATCACAATTACCATGACCTTTATCATTTACTTGAAATCTTTTTTTTTTTTCAGGAACTACAAATTGACAGTACAATTTTCTTCGTGTCACACATGATTGCATCTAATTTCTTGCAATTGATAGCTTTACTGCAAAAAAAGCAGACGTCCTGTTGAGATTCCTTGGTATCGAATTTACTGACATAGAGATGGACTTGCATCCCAAGCCCAGTATAAAGATACCGGTACCAAACAGCACAAGGCGAAGCCATTCAAAACTATCTTTTGGAAAAGACTGGCCAGCAAATTGTTCTTACTTTGACCAACTAGAAATCGACCTCTTGCATCCATAGATAAAGAGTAAAAAGGCACAGCATTAAATGGGAATTGAAAGTGCCATTATTCCATATACCGTAACGATAAATAATGCAGCTTTATTTCATTTACAATGGTGATAAAATATATGTACTAATTCGATGCTGTGCTTATGTTTGTGTTTATATGCAAATGATTCCTTTCCGTGAAAAATAAAGTGGATAACAATAATGGGGTTGTATGGTTATGTATATGAGAATAAGAGACAACCGTTTAAAGAGGAACGCCATGAACTCTCACACGATAAAGATCTGTGTGATCCGAGTTGCCCCAGTTTGACTTGATCTTGAAGAGCACAGCACGGTAACTCTCTGTAGGATTGCTGTTCACAGTAAATGTCTGCACAGGCTTGGCGCTATTGTTAATGTCGTAATACACTCGGCCAAGAGAAACCAATTCTTCCTTATGTCCATAATTACCATAGTCCCTAATTCCGTAGATTTCAATGTCTTTTGGCGCGCTATCAATATGCTGTAACAGTATGTTCTTGGAGGGGTGTTCAATGGTAACGCTTTGTATCATAATAGGCTCACTCAACAAAACGCCCAATCTACCGGAATGGCCAGCCATAGACCAACATTCACCGACATGTGTTTCAGGGCGAATAGCCAACTCTGGAGGGTGTGCGATTACAGCCAACCCAGCAGCTTTGCGAAGCCTTTGAATCCAGGGAGACACTGACTCGTAAGTTGGGCTAGTCTTTGAAAAGATAATGTGACCTCCTCGAGACGCCAAAGCAAAATCTGCAGAATCCAGCATATCCTGGTGGTACTTTTCCACAGCAGAAGCGACAAGTTGGCTTAAAGAGAGCGTTTCTGTCGGATCGCCTTTCTTCCCCTTTAATCGCTTCACCAAGTCATTTGTGATTAAAGACAGAAAAGCATCTTTACTGACAATGGCGCCGTTCTTTTCTTGCCTTTGGAAGAAATGGTCCATCTGCCCCTCGAGATACCTGTCGATAGCAGCCTTGTTTTGCTTGAGGAACTGATCCCAAGAGTCGGCATTGTGTAGATGTTCGTAGAAGCTTGCGGGTAGCTCGAATCTATTGTCTTTGTCTGTGGGAATCAGTATGCTATCAGGCAGCTGTCGGTGCTGCTTGGCCGAAAACAGTTTGCGTAAACTACTGTCCAACTTGTCATGCAATGCGTTGATCTGTGTCTGTTGATTATTGATAGCCGTCCACAACTTGGAATATTCATTGTTGGCATCTGCACCGAGTTTGGCGTATTTATTATCTACTCCTTTGGTAAATTCTGCAAACTGACTGTGGAATTTGTCGAGTCTCGAGGCCAATAATTGGTATTCATTGTTGATTAATTTCAAGTGCTGTCGATCCAGACCATTCATGCTGGCTGGAGTGGACACGGATGGCATGCTGGATTGTATGTTTGACCTGATCGTTGCAGCCCAAGCAGGAATAGCGGATCGCCCTGGATAATGATATTTGGTTGCCAGAATCATCAAGACAACAAGTAAGGACGCCGTGCACCAATGTGTGAATCTCCGTCTTATGTCCGTGCCTGGAATTCGCTTTTTTCTGTTATTGGTGGGCATTCGAGACCACAGATAAAAGAGCGGGTCAACGACCACCGTTGACACAATCATTGTAATGAAAGTGATGGTGCGAATGATGGGCTCTTTGATGATCCAGAATACCATGAAAAGGATAAACACGACCGGCTTTAGTATTAGATAAAAGTTGTGGTGCTCGCCATCTTGCAAGGCTACCGAGTCTGCAATGGCTTTCTCCATTGATTTGTCACCCTCTTGAAAATCAAACACTGTAGAAGCAGACCACAAGAATGAATTGTGTTTGCGTTTGGGTGAAGTGGGCACATTCTGTACTGATGAAAGATTTGATATTTGAGAGACTAGCTGGCGTTGTCTTTTTTCCTCCAGCGGGTTTCGCACAAGCAATTCAACCTCTTTAAACACTCCAAAGTCGTCATCATCGTCATCATCATCGCCGCCGCCGTCGTCCTCGTCGTCATTATCATCGTCTTTGTAGTCTGGGAGATTGGTGTGTTTTCTGCTGTAATAGTTGTCAAGGCTAGGTGTGTTGTTGAAAGCGCTTGGATTTCGCGAAAGTTCTATCATTAACATACAAGCATCAAGACGCTGTTTCCGTAGCGAGGATTCAGTCTTACCTCGTAATTCAGGGTCATTTTTTATCGCTTCATGGTCAATCTTATTGATATCGAGATAATCCGCCTCTTCTTCAGAGCTTCTGTTTAATTGGCTGTAGCCACTGCTTCGTGAAGCCGAAAAGGCTGTTGCTATATTCACCGAGGTCCCAAGACTCTCTGTATGCTGTGGAAGCCTGTCTCGTGGACTTGGCACGGGTGAAAATGAATGTGTTGAGCGATACGGTGAAGACATTGCCAAGTGTAGTAAAGAGATAAAAAGGGGGGAGGGGAGGAGGGACACGACAGTTACGCTCACACATCTGTCCGCTTGCAGCCAAAAGGAGAGAGTGACTTGGCAGTCTGAGCATGGGATGACACAGTGCACAAGAACAATACACTCGCCTTCAACAACTCTGAATAGGTTTCACAGCGAATTTTTATTGAAAAAAAAAAAAAATAGAGACAATTAGAAAAATAAATTATTAATAGTATTAGAAAATTGAGTAGGTTTAAGCTATGCTTGTTTACAAAGCAACAGTTTCTTCCTTTTGAGTGTGCTGCAGATGCTGGTTTTCAACAGGAGCATACATGGCGTCGCCTTGCAAGTGTTCCTTGGCAATCTTGATTTCATCATCGTCGTCCAGATGATCCGCAATCTTGGAGTGGTGGCTAGATGTATCAAATCCACCAGCACCAGTACCAGCACCAGCACCTTCAGTCTCATAATCTCCATTAACGGATTGCCAATTATCGACGCTAACTCCATCATTGATCTCCTCGTCAGCGACAGTATGATTGGCCAATTGGGGCTGAGGAGGCTGTGGCTCTTGCTGTTGTTGAGAAACAAAGCCGGATTCGTCGACATCAGCAGCAGACGGTGGAAATACCTGATTGTTGATGTCGGTAGAAGTGGGCGTTACAGGTGTGATGGGATCATCTGTTGCACTTCTTGATTGGTCTTGTCCCAAGGTCTTTTCAAAGTCTGGATGCTGATTCACATCAAGAGCCCCAGCAGCCGTGGCTCCGGCAGCGGAACCAGTAACTACGGCAGCTGCAGGATGAGGCAACTGTTCATTACGCAAAGAGTTGGCAGCAACGGGTGTTTGGCTTCCGTCGTCATCTGTGTGATGCTCATCGATGGTAGGATGATGGTCTCCAAGAACTGGGTCTTGCTCTTCTTCCAAAACGGGATCGAGGTCGTCTTGACGAGTACCAGAAGGCCCAGAAGCATTGTATGAAGAAGGAGTAGCGTTTGCGGGTCTTTTGTCTTTCTCCAGAGTGGGAGGAGGCTGTTCGATCAAGGGCAGTGTACTAGCAGGCAAAGGAGGCAAATCTCTGTTCTGCTGCACAGATGAGAACCCGTTTTGTGCCGTGTCAAAGAGCGGAACAATTCTGAACTGGTCAGCAATACGAAGCAGTGCCTCAAACCACTCTTGGGCATCTTTGGAGTTTCTAGCACGGAATGTATAGCGAGTGCCTAAACCCATTGATGAACGCTTGTCTTTTCCACGAAGCTCAAAAGAGCCCTCCTGATCACGCTCAATAGAGCAATGGGGCACAAAGACGGTGTAGTTTGGACGCAAAGGGTTTGTCTGAAAATGTTTGGGGGTTTTATAACCGTGCAAAAAACCAGCTATTTTTTTTTTTTAAATATATATATAATCATAGATAGTTAGTATACGTGTATGTTAGTATGGGGGCTAAAACCGACCTGGCGTGAGCAAGTAGACACCCTCAGTCCATCCTTTCATGACGCCTGTCTTTATTTGAAGAGGCCCAATCTTGATGGCACGCACAAATTTGCTATCTTGGTTGGGATATTCCACCATGTTCTCGGTCTTGTAAGCAGAGTTCTCCAGGATCAAATTGTACTGATTGCGACGGACAAACTCATTCCACTCCAAAGTGGGTCTGATACCGTTGAAGGTCTCAACCACTTTACCAATAAATTCCTTGTGCTCTATTTTATTTTTTAGCCTGAATTCTTGCAGCTTCTGAAGGACATAGCGAGTATTTTCGACGATCTTTTGCTCAAAGATACCGGTTTCCTTTTGCAGGTTAAGAATGTTGTCATGGAGACGGTTTTCGTGATCGCATAATTCGCGAACTGCATGAATGATGCCCAGATTGATCAAAAAGGGATCCGTGTTCTCGTTTGCGGTCTGAGGAGAGCGGTTACAGCACTCGATAACTTTATCCAATCGACTGATGAGCTTGTCCACTTGCATACGGCTTTCAAAGATCTCGGTGCTCTTGAGCGCCTTGTCCTTTTGAATGGCCACAATCATGGTCTTGGTGTCATTCTTGATGGCACGAAGAGCAGGAAGGACGGCCTTTTCGAGATAGCCAGCCGACTCGTGATGTAGCATGCCGTGCTGCATTGTGTAGTCGCGAAGAGACGCCCAAACATCCTGAATACCGCCAGTGCCCATTTCGAGAAACTGGCCATTGGATTTCTCAAATGGCAAGACAACTTCTCTGGAAGCAAGCACAAGACCCTTTGAAGTTTTGAGCTCTACAGCAACAATCTTTTTAAACAGGCCAACCTATACAATAAGACGGATTAATGATTTTGTGCATAAAACACACCATGCTGTTTTTACTTGCCAGGTTTTTAATGGCCAATCTCCATGACTCCAATCGACTGGTTAAAAGTATGACCGGATCTATGCCATTGTCCATGCGATAGATCTGTTTGGAGGATCTGGACTCGCGAGGATGACGGATGGCCATACGCTTTGGAGCAGCCGAAAACATGGGAGGAGGCTCACTTGAAGAGTCAATTTGCAGCTTGGATTGGCGATCAGTCCACGGTACACCTTGCTTGGCGACGCTCAATCTTCTGTTGATGCCAGGATCAGATGAAGGCACTAGCTGTTGCTGATTTTGGCCATTTTCATCAGAATTTCTCCAGTCTATAGAAGGCAATGATTTCTGGCCAGGCATCATGAGCTCGTTGCTATTGGTTACTTGAACTTCAGGCATTGCAATGCCCTTTGGCAAATGAGGTAATACATTTGCTTGTTGTTGTTTACGATTTGGCATTATTACTAGATTAAACAAACAAAAGAGAAGAGACAAACAAACAAACAAACAAATCAAATCAAAAACTTTATACTTTTTTTTTTTTTTTTTTTTTCTCGACATGTTTGACTTTATGCAGTGATGTAAAGCTATAGTTTGAGACATTCATTGCTTATTTGTCCACACGGAAAATTCAGCTTGAAACCCATCATTTAGGATAAAATTCAAAAAAAGTCGTCAGTGCAGACAACAAACGATGCGAAAAAAAAAAAAAAAAGAAACTACTGTATATAAAAGGCAAGGTGAAGGGAGGTCAAGCTGTGCTGTATTCCACCATTGTTGCTTCCTTTTATATTAAAACAATGACTATTGGCTTTGATCAAGACCTTCCGTCTGATGTATACGAGTACAATGAGATCCGCAAAAACATGGACTGGGAAAAGTCTGGCGTAGCTTCACTTTTGAAACCTCCTCCAGTGTCCCAACACCTGCCCTCGTTTGACGCTAAAGGAAATCCCTGCTTTAAGCCTTATCGTGGCTCTGGAAAACTGCAAGGCAAGTATGCCTTAATCACTGGAGCTGACAGCGGCATTGGCAGATCAATTGCTACCTTGTATGCTTTGGAAGGTGTTGCTGGTATTACAATTGTCTATCGCGATGAACAAGAAGACGCTGATGCCATGTATACCAAGACAACCATAGAGGCTCAATCTGATTGCAAGATCAACTTGATTGCTCAAGATGTCGGCTATGAACACACATGCAAGGAAATCTTGAATTCCCATCTTGACGCGTTTGGCAAACTGGACATACTTGTCAACAACGCTGCTGAGCAGCACAAGGTTACGCGTGTCGAGGATCTTGATTGCGACACTGTCGAAAGGACCTTCCGCACCAATGTATTTGGTCCTATTTTCATGACAAAATTGGCCGCCAAGTATCTCGTTGCTGGTGGTGTCGTCATTAACACTGCCTCCATCGCTGCCTATCGTGGTATGGATGTCCTTGTCGACTACTCTGCTACCAAGGGCGCTGTCGTCTCTTTCACCCGTGCGCTTTCCCAACAATTGGCCCCTCGCCGCATTCGTGTCAATGCAGTTGCTCCAGGCCCTGTTTGGACTCCACTGATCCCAAATACGTTTACTCGTGAGGAGATCCAAAACTTTGGCTCTTTCCCTCCCTTCAAGAGACCTGCTCAACCTTGTGAGATTGCGGCTTCCTTTGTATTCTTGGCCTCGGATGATTCTTCTTTCATGACAGGTCAAGTCGTCCATCCTAATGGTGGTACTGTAGTCAACACTTGAGCAAATTTCTTTTGTTAAAATAAAAGACTTTCAGTCATAAACGTATCTGTTAAAATGTCTAGCTGTTCAAGCTGCTCTTACATGGCAGAATACAATGCCTTACATGTATATATATATATATATATATATTATGACCCTCTTTGCACGTTGTTGAAAATCTCAGGTAGTGAATACTATATTTGCTGTATATTATTACGTAAAAGAAAACAAAACAAAACAAAAAACTTTGCATTAACGTAAACCATGTAAAGAGTGGCTTTATTTACGCAAATCCAGATTCTTTCAATCTTCTCGCAATAGTATCTTCGTCTTTTTCTCTACACAATAAAACAAAACTGCGAGTCAGAAACATATTCACATCTGCATCAATGTGCCATTTGTTACCTTGGCTCTGCTATTAAACTAATTTTGTACAACTCTTCCTCTTCTCTGCTCGAATGCAAATGTGTCTTGATAAATTCTTGAATATCGGGGACTGCAGCCAGCATGTAATGCGTCGACTGATGTTGCTGAAGGTCGCGGATAACTTCGGCAGTCTTCATACGCTTTGCAAAGTTGATCAGATTCTTTGATTTTTTGAGGAAGTTTGCGTTGCCGTCTTCAATAAAGGTCAAATCTTGCAAGTAGATACCCAGAAAAGGGATGCAGGGCGGGTTGACGTTGTGGATCATGTTTCTGTACTCACTAAAGTTTTTATTTGAACCCATCAATTTTCTAATGCTTTGCAGCACTTGCATGTGGCGAGCACTGAGCAGGGCCCAGGTACGCTTCAGTCTACCGATGGAGCCATTGTCGAATGCAGATAAAATAGCCATGCAGGTGTTGTAATTGTGCAGTTGTCGGCACTTTTCTGCGACGTAAATCCAGTGTCTTACTACATACGCTCTTTTCTTGGGGTCTCCGTTATTGCTGAGGATTGAATCTGTCACCCAGGCAGTTATCTGATTTGAGTGCTCAATCGATGCTCGGACATTTGCAGCAATGTGCTTTTGGTCTGTATCAGGTTTTCCCCAGTTTTTGTCCAGACATTCAACGGGTTTAATCTTATTATACAGTCTAAAGTCCATAATGGTCATCTGTCTTGCTAGCTCGAGTGGATCCAAGTCCAAGATTTTCATACGCTTCATGTTCTTTGGCAAAATCGGCACAGGCATGTCTTCTGCACGCACGCTCAGCTTCATCTTACGGATCTGACTAGAGTCCTCTGCAAGCATACGCTTCTTGATCAACTTCATCAGTTGTTCTGCGCCGAATTTCATCGACTCTACAATGACATGCTCAGTGAAATGGATGATTTCCGGTAGAAATGGTCGATCTTCTTCCTCATTAAAGTATGTTTCCAGCCAGGATTTGATAACATTAAAGACTCTCAAGCGCACCAGCTTGAGTTTCTTTTCTTTCCATATCTCTAGATCCTTTGGCGTCAATTCCTCAGGTGCAGGCAGTTGGTATCTGTTAAACAGCTCATCAAAAAGCTCTTGCGTGGTACAAAAGGACCTATACGTCAACAAAAACGTCGAGTTGAAAGCAGAATCTACATGGATATCAGTAAAGTCTTATTACTACTACTACTACTACTACTATTACACTGTCCCCCCCCAAACACCCCAGCTAACGTAGAACTTACCCAATTGATCATGTTGTGTTAAATGTTGTACCAGACAATGTAAGGTTCCGCCCTTAACACTTCCATCCAAGGTAAACATCATTTCGTTAGGATCAATGTTAGGTATCAAAAACCATGGCGTTTCTACACCCCCCTTGGTGACGATAGTAGAGAAATTTCCAGTACCTGTTGGTGAGAGAGGGCTTGTAGCAGTGCTTACGGTCATATTGCTCATTGTGGGTGACGTTACTAGTGTATCTCTGCAGCGAACTGCTCCTGTGGGATCTTCGCCAAAGAATGTAGCAGACTTTGCATCTTTATTTTGCTGTCCTGCCTGGTCGGATGTCATATCACTATGGCAACTACCGCCATCACTAAGCGTGTCCTCTGTTGCTTCAGTTGGCGCGTTTGATCCCATATCCAATTGGCGAATGCTATTGGCCAGCTCTTTTGCTGACTGTCCGTCATCTTCAACCGAAAACAAACTGGCTGTAGCTGTGGTTGCTGGAGAAGCATGGCTATTTAGTTTTTGGGAAGGAGTGGGTGTGTCGCCCTCTTCGCCAAGTTGCTGCTGCTGCTGCTGCTGCTGCTGTTTGGCCATCTCGACAACATCACCGATGCCTGCCTCGATAGCATTAAAGCACTCCTCAAGGCGCTGGCGAGCGATTTGCACCTGCTCTTGGTTCAGTTCAGAGCTTGTGATTGATTGAGATACTATAAACAAGGAGCCCATAGCAGAGTAAATTGGTTGCTTGCACTTTACTAGTTCAGGCGCAACTTGACTCATCTCCTCTACCGTGTTTAAGAAATCGCTAATTGTATTGCTGAGATTGCGGAATTGAGCGACCATCAAAGGAGCGTTAGAGTTTAGTACTTCTAACGTAACTTGAAGATCCTGCTGGCGAAACGTCTCGCTGACGCTTTCGCTAAAGGAACTCATGGCGCCTCGCACATTGTCAGCCAAGACAAGCGTCGCTGTTACCATGTCTGACCTACCGATCATGGAGTTTAAGGGGTTCGCTTTCCAAGGCTCGTCCGCAAGTGTGGGTTTTACATCTTTCAACTGGATCTCCATTTCTTGCGCGCAAGTCATAAAGTTGCGGACAGCAATCAATACTTCGTCCGCATCAGATTCCAACTTGGTCAATGATTCAGGTGTCGGCCAGGCGCTAGACGCAACTTTGGTAGATAAAACTAGCTTTGCAAGCGCTGCCAGTAAAGTGCGGTGCAGGTTGCGTAAATTCTTATGCTGATTGAGGTGAATTGATGTTTCCTTGTCCAGGCATTGGGTCACGTACAGCATCATTCGGATACCTTGCACAACAATGGTCGAGTCTTGGAAAAAGTTCTTGTTGTAGCCCTGCCTGACAGAATCTTTGAGCTTGTGGATTGCATGAGCAATGATGTACGACAAATTCTGCCATGTCACTGGCTCCTGGGTGGCAATCTCATCACCGTCGCTGTTCAAACTGCACGGCCTCTCGTCTGCTGTTGGCTGAGGATGATAGGCCTCCTCCTCCTCCTCCTTCTCCTCCTTCTCCTCCTCCTCCTTCTCCTCCTCCTTCTCTTTTTGATCCATTGCGGGGAAAGGTGACTCAGGCACCGAGGACATCTACAAACAGCTTGTGCATCAGTAATGCGGTACACGCGCATATCCTTTTATGGGCAGTTTGTCTTACCAAGACACCAGTGTCAGGATCGATGTTTTCCAAGGCCCAAGTGGCTTCCTCAGTCTTGACGTTGTAATAATAATACCTGCCTTTAGGGGTTACATTGCGCACCCAATTTGGAGGCAACTGCATGAATTAGGAGTAAGTATATGTTTCTCAACAGTGATACCAGTCATACCCTGTCATCATCTCGAAATTCCTCTTCCAATTCCTCTTTTAGTAATGATGGAATACCAGATGCTGCACAATGATTGTATGGGTGATCCTCAATGACTGCACGATTGGCTGCACGAACAGGACGTACAGGAGGGCGCTGAATTTGCTCTTGCATTTCGTTTATGGAGGGAGATGAGGGGGAAGAAGGGGAGGGAGAGGAGAGGTCATCAATATGGCCATTCGTGGAAGCAAGTGCCTGCTTTACTTTTTCTTCCATGCCCATCTCAGGAGGAATAGAATATCTCATCTCTTGTGTGCGTGTATTGTAATAGTACTGTTCTGATCCGTCCTCCGTTGTCTGCAATATCCAGCCAGACGTGTCCTGGGTTTGCTGTGCCGGAGCAATTTCTCCTGCTGGCATCACCATTTCTGAAGCATGTAGACTCAAACGTAGACGATGTCGCATTTCCTGGTCCAACAAGCGTTGGCGCTGATAATCAGCTGGTTGTTGGTGATGATGGAATTGTTGTTGTTGCTGTAGTACTAGTTGCTGTAGTTGTTGTTTTTGTTGTTGTTGTCTGAAACGCCATCGTTCCTGTAGTTCCCACAGCTGCATGTTATTTTACAAGTTAGACCAAGATTTCATGAATTTGCATATTTCAACTATTACTTCGTTTTCGTCAGGTATATGAGACTCTTCTTCTGGACTCAGTACCTCGACATAGTTGCTAGGAAACCATCCTCTTTTTCCATTTGACCTACGTTACAGTTGAGACACAATTTAAGGTTTTATTTCCAACTATTACAAACATACCATCCATCCCACCAACCCGACTCGAGTTGAGCCAAGACATCAATAATGACATATGGTTGAAATGATAATGAGGCCGGATCATTAGATTCGTACGGATATAGCGCTCTCACTCGACAAATTATTTCTCTCTTGTCGCTCATTTGTACATGTAATTTGGGTGCAAAGATGAAAAAAGAAAAGAGAGAGAGAGAGAGAGAGAGAGAGAGAGAGAGAGAGTCGAGGGAAAAAGAAGGGGGGGGGGGAGGACAAAACTAGTTGCGTGGTACAAAAATCAAAAAGGATATCAATGAGAACAATAAAGGTGTTGTCTATGAAAAATGCTTAAAGATTTCAACAAAATGAGGTATAGATGCGAATAATGAGCTCTTTTTTTTTTCTTTCTTTAATATAGTTTCCAGGTATCTCGTCTATCAAACAAGCTTTTCTTTTGACCATGTGTCTGGACGCAAAGAGAAGGCAGTGATAGAGTTACAAAAAGTGACACCATATTCCTTATGTGTCCGAGTTGGGGTAACTGTGCATGTAGTCGAGCTTTTTGTATCAAGGAGACAATAGCAAATATTCAAGGAGGCTACAGAAACGTAATATGTAAAATCCTTTTATTAGATTTATACGGTGAATTCTTCTAGTAATGCTGTCCGAGAGGCGTTGTTTCTTCTCGCGGCTAATCGACTTCTTGAAGATGAAGGCGAATCACTCAGTGCATCATTATCAGACTGGATGGATTTCAACAGATCTTCAGCTAATATAACCACCGATTCACTTTTTTGCATTCGCTTTTCCCGAGAAGTGTTGGATCTTTCATTGTTTCTAGTTCGTTTTACGTTGGTATCGATTTCTCCTGCACGTAATTTGTCGAGCAGATTATCCATGATGTCTTCATCCAGTCCAGCTTGATTTCCTACAACACAGCCGTTAACACACTCTTTTGTTTAAATACATGGCACAAAAACCTACCATCGCTTGTGTCCACACCTCGAAGTTTTTGGGCTTTGATTTTCTCCCTGCGCGCTTCCTCTACACGCCTGGCTTTCTCCATATTTTCCAGCTTTTTCCTAGCAGAAACATTGTCTGCCATTGCACGTTCCCAACTCGATGTGAATGTCTTGAAGATGCCAAAGAATTCATCAGGCTTCATTTGATCTGGGTTTTCGCCATAGTATGCTACAACATCTCTATAGGCTACGTCCATTGATGTGTATCTCACTTCCAGTTCCTCAAACTTTTCAATAGCTTCGTTTCGGAAACTTCGCATGATCTGGCAGTAGTTGTCTATTTCGCCGGATTCATCATCCTCTTGGTCTTCCTCTGGATAATGGTTGTCTAGTTCCTCAATCAGTTTTTGTAGCCCCACGCGAATTTCGTTGTAATCTTTCACCATATCTTGCAATGTAACTATGCAATGTCCCCAAGAAGAAGATGGATGAGTATTTCAAGTATAAAAAAAAAAAAAAAAAGAGAGGCACAGGCTGCTATCACTTACCTCTACATGCGCTTCCACTTTCGTGGAGATCATCCAAGAATCCATGAAGACGAGGAAATTTGGATTCGACCGAGTCAACCAAGAAGTGAAGCAAAGTTGTATTGCCTTCTGTTCCTTTTGTATCGACCAGTTTGTTGATACTGGCAATGCGGATGCCAAAAGCGCCCCCTTGGAAGGTAGTGCCATTCATGAAATTACCCATGACCAGGATAAATTTGAGCAATTCCTTGAATGATTTCGAGTCTCTGGCAGCAATGGACGCCTCTAAAACAGCACTCATATTCTACATAAATCCACCTTAGGACAAGAACATCTGTATGCACTGCCATTTACTTACTCGAGACAGCTGCTGGTGCTTTTCTGCAAATGTAGCACGGAACAGCATATTTTCCACTCTTTCCTTGTATCGTTCAATCTTGAGCATTTCCACGCAGAAAGTATCCGGCTTTGATAGCAGCTCCAAATCTTCATCTGATGCCTTGTTTACAAATACAGAGAGCTTGCCTTGTTCGTCCGGTGTAGGAATGTTTGCCTGTAGGTTGACCAGCAAGTTTTCGGTGATAATGGAATCGTCTACCGACAAAAATGCTTGACGCACTTGCACAAACGACAAATGCTTCAGCTTGGAAAGCAAAGCAATATTGATATTATATGCCTTTTTGGGGTCTAAAATGCGAATTTCTTCTTTCTTTTCCTTGAGCATCCTCTTTTTGCGTTCAATGACTTTCTGCGCAAACAATTGTTCGATCGACTGGAAAATGCCCATTGTGTCCAGCTCATCTTCTAATGCCAGTTCATCAATGTCATTTGCTCCCCACACAGTTTTACCAACAAAATTTGCTTGGATCTTGGTCCACTGTAAAGCTCGAGTCTTGACATTAGGTTGATGGCGAAGTACCTTGCGAGATGGCGCCATAGGCACGAGAGGTGCAGCAGGTCCTCCTGGTCCTGGCGGAGGAGGAGGAGGAGGGGGAGGAAGACCTCCAGATAATGCTGGTCCGGGAGGGGGTGGGGGCGGAGGTGGAAGAGTGGCAGCATCTGTTGTGTCCAATGGGTGTTTTGAGACAGAAATGTTTGCTGATCCAGGCTGTGGAGGAGGTGGAGGAGGAGGAGGTGGAGGAGGAGGAATAGCATTTGTGCCCGATGGATGGGCTTGTGGTGGAGGAGGTGGAGGAGGAGGAGGAGGTGGTGGTGGTGGTGGAGAAGAAGAAGATATGCTAATATTGTCATTGCTATGAGAATCTACCGTCATTGAGACTGGAGAAGGCGCTAAAATGTCGCCAGTAGCTGGTGCTGGGGGTGCTGGGGGTGCTGGGGGTGCTTGTGGTGGCGGAGGTGGCGGAGGAATTTCAGTCTTTGATACTTCTGCCAACGGTAAACTCAATGCTGTTTCCGTGGGCTTCTCTTTTACAGCTGGAAGTGATGTAGCAGACACTAATCCACCGGCATCAGGTGGTAATGTTGCATTCTTGTTATTATGTTGCCTCAATTTATGCTCCAATTCGGCAGCCAATGCACTGATTGGCTTATCGTCGTGATATTCTTCTCTATCAGCATCTTGCTCCTTCAAGAGTTGGTTCAGTTGATCCCTGTATTCAATGTTCATCTTGACACCATCCTGGTTTTTGTCGTCTACAAGACTGGTCGCAGCTGCTTCAGATAGCCAAGTCTTTCTTTCACCTCCGACAGGCACACGTCTGGTTGTTCCTATTAACGGAGTGGTGCCTGGGATGACAAAACCAGCTGGTCCACCCCCAAGCTGACCCTGCAACGATGACTTGAATGTATTTGACAAACCTTCTGCCCGTGGAATGCTTTCCTATTTGAATACATTTTGCTTAGGCCTTTGCTATTTTCGTTTTTACTAGCTTCAAATTACCCCTTCTTCCTCTCCTGGCTTTCCTTCTAGTATAGATTGTGCTTTCAATCGGTCATATGCTCTGGTTACCTCTTCCCTGCCCAGCACAAAATGTCCGTTTTGAGAATCTTGCACAATGCCATCCTTTTTGTTTGCATCTGCAGCAGTCATGTAAATGTCTTTCAGTTGCTGATCCAATGCGGTAACGTTCATTTCATACTCTTGTTGAGTGTCCTTTAATTTACGCTGCAAAGTAGCAATTGTATGACGAGACATGCGCAATAGATCCTCCAGTGAGTTTGTTTTGTCACGTAAAACGCCTATCAACCCCTCGCTCTTGAGATTGACTTGCGTCTCAAGCTCCTGCTTCTCTTTGATTGCCTTTTCATACATTCGCTTTGTCTCTTTAACCTCTTGTAGCGTTGCATTCAGCTGATCTTGCTCTGCAAACTTGTCAATCAACATGGACACTGACCATCCCATTCCCCCGCCAGAGAGACCTTCTTGATTCAACCCCTTTCTATCCATAACAACCTGAGTTATCAGTTTGTCTAAAATTTGAAAATAGCGAACTTGTATCTCGCCTTGTGCTTGAATCATCAGCATGTGCTGCAAAGCGCTCAGGAAAAAGTTGTAGCTACGTGTGCCCTCTACCCGCCCCAAAATACGCTCAAAACAGGCTCGAGGATCATTCATGTTGGTCAAAATGGTCTCGTTGTAGATTTCCATGATCTCATCCACGTCATTCTCGCTCATTTGCTTGTAAATGTTGATATGTCTCCTCAACTGCTCGTTGTTAAAGTCCAGCATTTTCTGTGTGATTGAATCTAGCCCACTAGCGTTCATTTGGTTGCGTAGATGGACTCGTATCTCCACATCCTCAATGACCGTAACCAACGAGTTGATTAGCATCATGTTTGACAAGGCAAAGTCTGCAAGGTGATTATCAGGAGCACCGCTTCCCGCCAATCGCTTGACATCGTCACTTGCACCCACTAAACTTCCCATTCTTCCTCTGCCATCTAACGTTGCATCTAGCAGCTTCAGCCAGGCATCAAACCTGCCAAACTCGCCCAGATGCTCGCTTAGCTTATCCAGGCCCTTGAGCACAATTTCTTGTCCTTTTGGTAAATCCACATGGCACACAAAAGCCAAGATTTCGCACACTAATTTTCTCGTTTGAATGGGAGGTGACACCAGTGATAGAACAATATGATAGATGCATTGAGGATGTGAAATGACTTCGCGAGCACCCCACTAGTGTATGTGTGTGTCAGTGAAAACTACAGCTAGGCGCACAGCACATTCCACTACTTACTCGGTTGTTGATGAGCGATTTAAAGCACTTTAGGATTTCGACTTCCATCTGGAGGTCCGCTTCTGTTCTATTACATGCCGCTGCAATTAGAATATGGCCTTGTTTGCTGCAATGACAGCACTTACTTTTGATCCCTCTGGCTTAGCGTACCAATAACGTCGGTAATGATTTGGAGACCCTTTGATTCAATAAACTGTCTAACCCACCCCAGTGGCATGGTTCGTAAACTCACTGCTAAATGCGCTACTAAACGAGGAGTGACACCGCTCATATCTGGCTCCAAAAACTTGTCAATGTAGTAATCAGGGGAATTTTTGTCTGGCAAAGCATTCTCTTTGCTTGGCGCATTGTTGGTGATGTGTGTCGATGATGAAGAGGAGGGCGTTGGTGCCGTTAAATCAGCCTGTTTATCTTGCGACACCATCAGCCATTTTTTTTCTGTTGGGAAACTCAACATGACCGACCTTGCAGAGGGCTCATGGATGCCTCGACGTGTCTTGGGTGAAGAGGAGGGTGGGGGGGGGGGTTTATGGGTTAGCTTTGCGTCTTTCTTTGTATCGCCCAATGTGTATATACCAGCATCTTTTCAAACAAGTCTTGCACCTGGGCATCAGTGAATCCGCCGTAATCAATTGAGCTTTTACGAGAGTCCACTATTGAGAGAGGGTAGATGAGTGAGGGTTTTTCAAGGGAAGACTGTAAATATGCATACGCTTGTTTGCGACACTGAAACTACCGCGGCCTTCTGTTGATACGGATGATGATCTAGACGAATAACCCCATTGCGCTGTTGGCGGAAATGAGCTGCTCTCAGTGCCAGTGGGAGAGAGCCTGGACAAATTCGGCGCCAGGCTTGAATCAACCTCTTTACGCTTATTCTTTTTTGAAATGCTAAACATTTGCAAAAAAAAAAAAAAAAAAAAAAAAAAAAAAAAAAAAAAAAAAAAAAAAAAAAAAAAAAGGGACAATGAAAAGAAGGGAATAAATTACCAAGGGTTAAAAATGTTCATCTAACTAAAATGATGCTTTGATAATAACAGAGGTCTGTCCTCCTTCAAAAAGAGAAAATGCTGTGTAACTTGTGATAAGTTTGTGCTCCACATTTTTATAAACACCCAACAGACCCTGTCAAAATGTTTCGTTTTTGAAGAAACTCGCTTTTGCATTACAGACATGCAAGCGTTATTAGCTTTTCAACCTTGAAGCCATGTGGCAGGAAAAAGTGCCAAATACGACAACATCACATCTGAGTATGCAAGGCAGGCTAAATTTTACATAATAATGAAAGCTTGTCATATTACTTGGGCTTATAGGACGATTTAAGAGTCGCAGCAAAAGTAACTATCCAGAAAAGGACATGATTTCTGCTATTTGGCTATATTGTAAGGTTACGTGTATCATGAATCAGCCAGTACGAGCAAAAAAAAAAACCTCTTGCGTGTGCCCCTAATTGCTTAACCGTAGTACCTTTGTTGCTCCTATTTCTTCCTAATAAAAAACAGAAGCTACGCGCAGATCACTACCACGAACCTTGTAAATAGAGTCTTTGACTTGACGAGACGTCTGGAATATTAATCAGGTGAAAAAAAAAAAAAAAAACACCTGATTCAAGTGAAATGGAGGGCTTGTTTACTCTATACGATCATCGAGCATCGAGCTGAGGGAGGTGAGATGAGGAGAAAGGCTTTAGGGATGTGGTCTGGGAGATACGGCAGATCGTATCTATCCCAACGTCATGCCATGTTTAGTTTCAATAATGTACTCGATGTCTCCCTCTTTTATATAAGGCTTATACGTATTACGTTTGCTTCAATAACAACCTTTGACGGACAGTGAACTTTTGTAGCATTGAGCAATTCGGGTATACAAGAGAATACAAGTTGCATGGACCTTACATTGAAGTGTGTAATTTACTACCATTGGATATTGAAGAAGCTCTTTTTTGAAGACATGGTTGTATGCTGGGCCGACTCTTGTAATTATTCCATTGGTTGTTGTTGCGACAATGTATGACATAATTTGGATGTATGCAAAGACTACCGTATCCATGAGCATGTCGCGATTTCATTCCATAACAAGAGAGAATAATGCTAATGTTTCCTCCCCTTAAAATTTGTAGCCACCATGTGCAGAGGCAACCAGCAGTTGTTTTGAATGCATGGCCGGTCAGTAGACAGATAAATTGTGCTGAGCCTCTAATGCTCTGAGAGCTTTCGACTGAATGTTTGGTTGTTATGGCCAAGTTTGTTGCTCAAAAAAAGGTAAACAATGGTAATTCAAGTAGTGCTGGTTCCTTGATATTTTGTCGATTATGTAGAAAATTCTTTTTGCTGTATTTGCTGAAACAAGCAGACAAAATCAGTGAAACCAGACGCCACAAAAACCATCGCTTGTTTTAGTGGCGATATTAAGTCGAACTTTGCTGTGTGTGTAGGCATAATATGTGCAGGTTGTTGGTCCAGTGTGATATTTTTCTGACCTCCCCCTCCCTTTCTCTATTTTTTTTTTTTTTTTTTTTTTTTTTTTTTTTTTTTTTTTTTTTTTTTTTTTTTTTTTTTTTCTTTTTTTTTTTTTTTTTTTTTTTTTTTTTTTTTTTTTTTTTTTTAAAATTGAATGCTACATGGATGAATCTGTTTCCTATCACTTTGCAACTGTCAAGCAAAGACGAGAAAATAGACACGAAATGTAAATCAAGAGAAAAATTTTAGTTGTTTTGTAACCTAAATGACAAATTGTATAGTGATTATCAGCTCACTCTGAGACAGCAACCCAAACAGTCTCGAATGTGTGGTGTTGGAGAGAAAGGTAATTGTTGACGACACTACAAAATCTAGCACTAACTCGATGTATGCAATTTAGCTGACAGAAGACCCATCGACCCTCCTCGTAATGTAAAACTCTAACGCAGTAAATATGTGATACTAATGCTTTTTTCGGTAGCAATCGTTCAATTGAAAGTAATTGATGCCAAGCTGTCATTAGCAGAGAAAAAGTATGACCATTGCACTTTCTCTTGAACGTTCATTGACACTTTTCCACCGTAGCGCTTACCTGCAGAATCCGTATTATTTCATGTACGCTTCTCTGATGGCAGCAGATTTGGATGAGGAATTGCATTTACTGAGAGATGGAAAAACGAGAAGCACGACAGGATCAGTTGTTTCTTCGCTGTATCATCTCAAGGATATCGACAATACGGATGCAGGGTTTTTTGTGTTTCCAGATTTGTCAGTGCGAATGGAAGGGAGCTACAGATTGAAATTAAGCTTGTTTGAAATCATTGGCAAAGAAGTCTTCCATTGCAGATCCATTATATCAAACAAGTTTTTTGTGTATTCTGCAAAAAAGTAAGTGCGGCTCATGTGTACGGTAAAAAGTAGAATTGACCTTGTTTTACTAGGTTTCCTGGCATGGAGGAATCTACGTTTTTATCAAGGTCATTTGCAGATCAAGGGTTAAAGATTCGCATTAGGAAAGAGTTGCGGCAGAGGAGGAAGTTGAGTAAAATCAGTGATACAGAGGATAGAGACACTAGCTCAATCACACCATCACCCACAACAACCACAAGCACTAAAAAAGCAAAAACCTATAACAAAACAACTGATAATTCACCGTCAACGTCGTCATCTAATTCCAACTTGACCACATCGACGACGTCTGTTACCACTCCTACGCTCTCGGCAGCAACCGTCAGCCCTGCCAATCCGCTGAATTCTCACCATTACAGGGTTGATTTGCCACCTAACCCTACCAGGTATATCTCTTATAGCTCAAAGCAACCAGAGACGTGGGACTCTTTGCCACAATCATCGCAGCCATTAAATAGCAGTGTTAGTTGTGGCAGTAACAGCTACTATGCACAAGGGAACAGTTATCCAAATCTACATCAACCAGACGGGCAGCAGCCGTACTTTGCCCACACAGATCCATATCATTCTCACCCACAATCATCTTTAAAGTACTCATCACCACTGCAATCCCCTCTACCCCCTTCTTCGACGACACACTACGACACATCTCCAGTGTCAACAGCGTACGACAATAAATCATTACGGAATCCTCCCTTATTTTACTATTCCTCCAATTACTCACATTTCTCTTTACCGCCGCCACCACCGCCACCACCACCACCACCACCGCCAGAAGCAGCAGCAGCTTCTGAGACGCAGCAGCAGCAGCAAAACTATCCACAGCAGACGCCATCTCCTTTGTTACATGCCTCACAACATTTGCCACCAGCACCTTAGCAACAATTTTATGCAATTGAACAATTTTAAGCAGTCAATCGCAAAAATAACGGTTATTTTAAAAATTCTCTATTTTTTTTTTCTTTTTTTTTTTTTT
>MU619293.1:70922-95063 GCA_025201805.1 Parasitella parasitica
TTTTTCAACAGATAAATCGCTTTTACTTACTTAATCATTGTTTGCTTGTTAGCTTTGGCGTATGCTTGTCCAATATTATAACTGGCATATTGTTGGCAAAAAATGTGTTTGGTGGCAGCACGCCCATTCTGTATACAATTGACTGTAAGTTGCACCTTCTTTTTTGTATCGAATTATACTAAATTCTCTACGTAATAGGGTACCTTGCTTCGTATCTTATCATTAAGCAGCTCAGCGATCGCCACAATAATGCTGCTCTGAAGAAAAAGAAGGAAGATGAAGAAGAAGACGATGATGACAATAATTCTAGCATAGTATCCAAATCTTATCAAGAGGGCGAAGAAGAGCACGTATCTGCTCAAGATACGAGTGTACATCATGCCAAAGAGCGAGACACATACTATCAATCAGCTGACAGCACACTGTACGTCTCAAGTCAAGTTACTGCCACCCATCCTTCTATGCTTGATGGTGACGAAGGAAAATTGCATTCTTTGCCACTTTCGTCCCCACAATATGAAAAGTAATAGCAGGTACATTTTCATTATTCCAAAGTGCTCGACTGTGCGCAACTTACATTATAACTTTAATCCGGCTATTATCGTACTCTCTCTACTGTTATTATCAAATAAAGCTTTTTAATTTGCATCTCAATACTTTGACACGTTTAAAGTTATCAGATTTCGTTTCAGAATTATGGCATCAGAACAAATAGTTACACGAACCGAATGTTTTGCGCCCACACCACCGATATCAATTTACAACCAACTATTTTGTGAATTTATAAGCATACTGAAAAGGTGAAAAAAGAAATCGTCAGAATCGGGATAGACTAGGGACTTTTGATTAATGCATTTTATCGAAACAACGTCTGGTTTTAGAGTTGTAATGTAACACTGAGAGCATGTACTGTATTTTTTTTTGTCTTATAATCGACAAACTAATCTGTACAGAAAATTGTGCCTTTTCTTTCGAGTATACCTTCAGACGATTATATATTATTGGCGCCGGTTTCCATGCATGACATGTGTACTCGCAAGCTTATTGTTTCATTATCAGATTTAATCTGGCAAGATGATCAAAAATCAAAAATCAAACTATAAACTATGGCCAAAAGATGAACCTCGGTACAGTATAATGGCATTAAAGAGAAAGTAACACATGTGTGCCGAGTTGTGTTTGATTTGCGCTGTCGCCTGTGTCAAATCGTGTTTGATTCAAGGGATTTGATTATCAGATCTCGCAGACTTTTGAAGCGGCCAATTACAACTAGGCTTTTCCCCCCCCACCCAAAGGGAAACAGGGAACCCTGTTTTTTTAATCCTCTTTCTTTCTCCATCACACAAAAAGAAATGCACCACCCCGAAGAAGAAGAAGATTACGATTATGAGTCACTAGGAAGCAATACTACCATGCTGCAGAATGCATTTGCAGGCGCCTTGGCTGGCATTGCCGAACACTGTGCCATGTATCCTGTGGATAGTATCAAGGTAAATTTATTGAATGGAGGGTAATTACGATATCTAAGACATGTGCACCACAGACGAGAATGCAAGTTATATCATCAAATACCAAGATTATCCAACAGCAGCCTCCAGTAACGCTTCGAAATTTATGGAAGGGTGTGAATTCAGTTGTATTGGGAGCAGGCCCAGCACATGCTCTGCATTTTGCAACGTATGAATTTTGCAAAGACTATTTTGGTGCTAATTCGAGTGGTCATCATCCTCTTGCTTCAGCTACTGCTGGTGCTTGTGCAACATTAGCTCATGATTCTCTTATGAATCCATTTGATGGTAAAGTATACATGTTACATTGTCAGAGATGACCTCCCTCTGAATATCGGTCTTTTATTATTATTATTAGTTGTCAAGCAGCGAATGCAGCTGCGTGATTCAACGTATAAATCTATCCGGGAATGCGCTCGTAATGTGTATACCAAAGAGGGCATTGCAGCATTCTACATATCATTACCGACGACGCTTGTCATGTCCATTCCGTTTCAATCGATTCAATTTGCAACGTACGAATTTTTCCGAAAAGTACTTGGCTCGGAGGCCACAGGATACGACCCTAAAACACATATATTTGCTGGTGGATTAGCAGGTGCGGTTGCGTCGTCAATTACGACACCTTTGGATGTCATCAAGACCTTACTCCAAACCAGAGGCACAAGCAGCGACCCTCGCATTAGAAACGTAACAGGATTCAGAGATGCTTCGAGTATAATCATGGAACGATACGGAGTAAAGGGATTCTTTAGAGGGTTTAGGCCCCGTGTATTGACACATATGCCCAGTGCTGCGATTAGTTGGAGTGTCTACGAGTATATCAAATGGATAATCAACGTTCAGAGTAATTCAGACAAAAGACAGCAGAAAGAAAACTTCGTATCACTTTAATACTGTAGCTACCACTTTGCCCCGCTTAGAGATATTCTTGTATTATATAATCACTTACCCCTCTCCCTCCCCCCCCCCCTCGTTCCCTTCTCTACTACTTGAGTGTGTAAATATTTATTTAACTAATGTTTATTTGAAATCCACTTGAATACACTGGAAAAATCTAATGATTCAAAATCTTTACTAGTGCATAGTTTTTGGTAAACAGTTGAAGCCATTGTCCCCAATTCAGGTCTTGTGTCGCAGCTTTCAGCAGCTTTCATGGCCAAGCGAAGATCTTTAGCCATGAGTTTGTTGCTAAATCCTCCTTGGTAGCCTTTCGATGCAGGCGCGGTAGGAATGACGCCAGGGTAAGGATTGTAAGTGTCAGAACTCCAACAGCGACCAGTCGAGTTGTTCAAAATAGAGGCCAACAGTTGAGGATCCATACCCAATTTTGTACCTAAATGCATGGCCTCCGAGACGCCAATCATGCTTATGCCTAGTAGCATGTTGTTGCATAGTTTGGCTACTTGCCCGGAGCCATTGCCACCACAGTAAATGACATTCTTTCCCATGTGCTGCAAAACAGGTCTTACTTGGTCATACGCATCTTCAGAGGGGCTACCCACCATAAATGTCAAGGTACCAGCATCAGCGCCTAATGTGCCACCACTGACAGGAGCATCAAATGCAATGCCACCTTTCTGGGCTACTTTTTGAGCTACTTTACGCGAAACACTAGCATCTATGGTACTAGAGTCTACCAAAACACTATCCTCATCCACCGTAGGCAGCAATTGCTCATAGACAGCCTCGACATGCGTATGCTCAGGCAGCATGGTGATCACGGTAGAAGTCTTTTCGCCCAGTTCCGAAATATCACGCACTGTTAATACATTTGGGAATTCTTGGGTGATGCGTTGGATAGCGGCTTGATTTACATCAAAGACATAGACAGGGCCAGGGCTCTTCAATGCGAGATTCTTGGCCATGCCATAGCCCATTTGACCCAAGCCCACAAGACCAACTGACGACTTTCGTTCCTGAATAAATAGCTTAGTATATAAATGACCATAGTGCGGTAGTTTGTTCTTACATTTGCTATGGATAGAATCATTAATCTTACGGAATACCCAGACTTCCATCTCTACATAATTACCTGTCGACATGAATCTCGAACCATTTTGACGACGCAGCACGTATACTAATGCTTTGCTTTTTGTGATGAATACCATACTTCTATTTTTGTTTTATTTTATATATTTTTTTTTTTGCTGAAAAAAGTAGATGCAGGAACGTAGCTCTTTTTATAGCTGTTCATTTCTGCTTATTTTTCCCACGGCCACTGCTTTACTTTCTCACTCACAGGGCTGCGTTATATCATCAAAAGTAGCTTGTTTTTCGGGTCTCCATTTAGCTCTTTCTCTTCTTCTTCTTTACCATTCTATTTCTAGCCACCATAGCATAGCCGAAATGGCCGATAATTCATCTGTAGATTCAGACTCATCCAACACCGAGCAAGAATTGATGCTCATGTTAAATACATTTATGAAGGGCAAAAAGCCGCAGCACCCTAAACTGTTGGATCCACCTGCGAGCATTGACGACGACGCCACAGTCAATTCTTCGTCTTCATTGTCTACCTCATTCTCTACTTTGGCTATTGAAAGACAAGCTAAAAATATCCCAGATGTAATATTGATATTTGTGCGATTTTGTGTTTGTGCAATGTGTAACATGTTCTGCATTATATATACAAAGGAATTAAAGGTTCGTTCTCAAAGAGCATTGGACGAGCCTATTCAATTGGTGTCGTCAGAAATGATTCGCTATCAAAGAAAGCACGAATTTAAAGGTAAAATAAAACATGCATATCTTGCGGATCAAACAATCAAAATCTAATGAGGGTTTCAGTAAGAGGTACTACAGGCAAGGTATAGTGTAAATATGCTGGTATTGACGTAGTAGATGCTCAAAATAACCCCAACACAGATTTACATTGTGACAATTGGGCCTCGCTTGGAATGCAACTGTCGTGATCATCAAATCAGAAAAGGCCACTGTAAACACATATTGTTCATTTTATTGAGAGAGTTGAGAATACAAGACATGTCATCTCCCATATTCTCGACATTGTTTCCAACTGATCAAGTAGGCGTCTACTGCATTTGCGTTTGATGATGAACATAACCATACTCCTTGTAAACATGTATAGGTATTAAAAGACATCTTTCACAATTACCACCCATCGCCCTGAGTAAACCCACTTGTATCCCAATCAAAATGACATAGCCCACAAGCGCACATACGTATATAGCATGCATATCCCAAATAGCAATTTATCATTCCTAATAAAGTTGTACGACACATTCATTGATTATCTCATACATGTACGGCACATCATGGCGTCAAAGTTGGAGCAAAATACATGCAAGTTTATTTGGGGTACTGTCTAGATGCTCTAATTGGTCGTCTAATGCCGGTTATTTACATTCTCTTTTAACAGATCCTAAACATCAGGTCGAGGATTTAGAATGTCATTGACACTCATAACGCCATTGGAGCCTAAATTTGCTTCTGCAGGGCTTTCATCGAGAGAGGTGTCCATAAAACTAAACACTCCTGGCATATTGTTGCTTTCTTCTGAGGGTAGAGTTGTGTCCATGGCATCCACGCTTTGGCCATCTACTTCCATCAACTCAGCTTGAGTTGTTTCGATATCATCTACTGCTCCTCTATTCAAACGACTGCTCCATCTGGTAGGTGGTGGTCTTGGTGGAGACGGAGCTCGCTTTGATCTCTGTCTTTTATGCCCGTTGGTTGAGTCTGCAACACCATCCTCGTCCTCAAAACTATCATCATCCGTTTCATTGCGCTCCTCCTCATCTATGCCGTAAATATCATCAAAATTATAATGAACTCGCTGGCTACGATTTCCTCTCGATCTCAAAGTGGGTGGGGTGATGGATACTTCAGCTGCTATCAATTTTCGCAGTTCGGCTTTTTCTTTACGTAGCTTTCTCTGCTCCTCTTTGCTGGCTATTTCATAGACTCTCTCTTGGATGACCTTAACAAGTGCCTTTTCTGCCCTGGATTTGGATCCTGAGAAACTCTCTACCAATTGCTCCAAGTCCTGTCGATTCCTACATACCGTCTCCCATTGATTTAATGCTTTTCCATTGTTAGTTTGACGCCAAATCCACGGACAATCTGGTAAAAACAACTGTGAATATTGACGGCGCAGCTCTTTGTTTAATTCTCGCGTACCTCCAAATTGCCAATATGTACGCTTGCGTCCATCCGTGCCAACTGGATGAGCTATAATTGGATTCGTGCCTTTTTGGCCATTTTGTTGATAAAAAGTGTCTATCATAGTCTTGACGGCAGTGCTATCTTGTAATTGCCATTCTATCATCGAGTATATTATATAAAGCTGACGATATGTTATTGAATGCGGTCGACGCGTCTTTTTCCTTTCTTTTCACAACTGTAAGGGTTTACCTTTTGATCAATGGGAAGAGTGTGATAGCCTTGTTTGAGCAGGGGATTTACTTGTAAATCCATTTCAAACACTTTGATCTTGTCTGTCAACAGCTGCTGTAGAGACACTTTGAATGATCTACAAATAAAAAGCTCGTTAAGGTCTAAACATGTCGAAATAGATCAATGCGCATACTCTATGGGTTTGCTACGGTTAAGAATGTTTCCTAGACAGGCACAAATGATGTGATGGATCAATTCACTATCTTCTTTTTGAATTTCGTCTTCTAACTCCTGTAGCTGATGTTAGCAGTGAGACAAACAGTGCGCCATTGACAAGAGTTACTTGAGGTGTGAAATCTGGTAATTTGTGATATAAAGAAGACATATCTTGATGCTGGTTGAATGTGGCTATGAAAGCGTAGATAAAAGCTACCTGCCATTGCTGTAAAGATGAGAATTCATAAGCATGTTTATCCGGTTTGTCTTCTTGTGCAGTGGTTGTGATATCAGTCATTGTCCTCTAAAAAAAAAAAAAAAAAAAAAAAAAAAGGTCCTTGGGTAAGATAGTTGGAAAAAGATTTTCTTAAGCGCCAGTTTGTTTACTGTGGTGGTGTATTGATTTGCAGAATAATTCCAACGATTGGTCCAATTGACAGGCAAGGCAGCACAGTAAAGGATGATGATAGTATGCGGTTATATTTATTTTGTGATATGATAAAAGTATTCTAGTCAATTTTGACATTTTGATAGATTTTACGTACGAATTGAATCGCTGCTGCATGGCCAATAAAACCCAACATACAGAACATGCCCAGAGAGAGAATTGCAGTGTAGCCAAAGTAAAAGCTAGTCTGGAACATCCCTGTCATCCTATCAGGAGTGTTAAATATGCAGTGATTACATACCGTCTAAATGTGTACGACTTACTTTGTTTTCACTGTAAAGTAGTATATGGAGTAAAGGTAAACGTACCCAGCAGTAGAAGCACATGTCATAAAACTGACCCAATGCCTGTAAAATTCATTGGTTAGATAAAAAGCACTCGCTAAGATTCAGTATCTTACCATCTGTGATCCTCGGAATTCAACAGGAAATACGTGCTCACAATAGCAACACAAGCACTTACAATCAACAGGATGATAAACACCAAAAACATAAAGCCATAAACGTAATAAATCTTGTACGTCCAGAAAGATGTAAATATAAAGTAAATCTCGATAAATATAGACCCAAAAGGTAAAATACCACCCAAGGCGACAATCATCAAAGGCTCAGCATACCAGACCTTCTCAGGAATGGGGCGGGGAATAGGGTTAACTCTGCAAGGGAAATCAGCTTGGCTGCCCCAGTTACGACCTACAATCGTACCCAGCAATGTCAGAGGGAAGCACAAAAACACCCACAAGGCAACAACTGAAAGCAGAGTATAAAATGAAATTGCGCGAGAACTAGAGTAGTAGATAGCGAGGATATTGATAAAGCCCCCAATCAAAGATACAGCACCAGGCCATAAACTAGCTGTCATTACCACCGTTTTAACCCAATCTTTACCGCCATATCTCGTATAATATCTTGCACTAGTGTATCCTGCTACAAATGATGTCAATGCGTATAAAAATATAGTTGCTGTCAATATGGTGGCGCGCTCGGCGTATAAATCGCCCAAAATAGTGTACAAAATAACTACACCAAACAGAATAATGAGCTGAGAGCCAGTACCCATCAAAGCTGACATGAGCATCAAGCGTGGAGGCTGACGAAAGACATCACCATGCACTTGTTTCCAGCCGTATTCGTCTCCCAAATCTCGGTCCTAAATTCACATCAACGATGCGATATTAGAAATCTAATAAATTGCCAGCAAAAAAAAGACATGGCACCTACAAAATCTGTAAGACCTTCCTCACGATCATATCTTGTAAAATCGCGCTTCACTGTTCTTAAAAGAATGACAGAAACAAGACCAGTCAAGAAAAGGACCATCATGAAAGAGCTGAATATAGAGAGCCAGTGCACCTAAAATATAGCTCCATGTTGGATTCATTACAATGCCCCAAAACGTAGTATCTACTTTACTTTGTGCTCAAAGAAATCGGTCTCTAATAAACTGTCGAAACGATCATCAAATGCGATTTCTGTAGGATTCCAATCGACAGAATAGGTAAAGCTCAATTCCAAGGACTTTTGGTTGTATTTCAACTCGACTGGGTTGGCATGCTGTAGCTTGACAGTGATGATCTATGGCCAAACAATGTTAAAAGTCGGTTGACATACTTGTAAAGGGCCAACTTACTCGATTCTTATTGTAATCAATAGTAAAGCTCTTGTGTGTATAGACGTAAAGAGGCTTGAAGTGAGGGTCCATAGGCTCATCTGCACTCTCATCTCTTCCAACCGTACCACTCACAGGTAAATCATCTATAATTAATATCACTTATTATTGTTATATTCTACTTGTATCTCTCCATCCTTTTACCAATAAACATTGTGTACCAATACTGATTATCTACAGCATATCGTAAAACGTCGATATCTTTGGCGTCTAGTGTCTCCTTGCAGTAAAGTTGATTCGCTTCGGTTTCTATACAAAGAATTTGAATATCTCCATTATCGTCTTCAGCAGTTCATATTATTACTTAAATAAGTGATAGGGATGCCAGAATTCACCAAATCCATGCCTTGCAAAGCCTCGCCCAAGGTTTCATGATGATGTTCCAAAGAATGTGGACCTTGACAGAAAGGCAATTGGAAATAGGGATATGTTTCTTGTCGATTGTTCAATGGTCCCACTGTATTCATCCAAACAACCACTTCGTCGCCTTCTTTATACTAGATGCTTATCAGAAACTAAGCTTTTCAGCAAGGCGTGTTGAATTTAAACTTACCAAATGATCGTGTTCATCAGCAAACACTGTTGATAAGAATGTAAAAACAATTAATACTGCCAATACTTTCTGTATAAATCCACCTCCTTTCTTCGTCGAATACTTCATGTGTAAATTGTATGTTATTAAGAGAAGCAAAAAGTGAAAAGAAAGGTTAAAAGTGCATCAGTATTTCAGACGACGATTAGGCAAATTAAAATCCAGATGTTTAGGTTACTAGTTTTGAGATGAATAGATGCCTATGATGACAATTTCTGCAGTAATCATCTGGCCTACCAGGACCTGTCCAAACAAAAGGTGAATATTATTCGTCCTACATCTCTACCTGTCGATGCTTCAAACATCACGCAGAAGTTTCATAAAAGCACCATTCGTTGATGGCGATGGTGATGGTGACATGGTAGGTGGTTGTCAAAGATAAATACGATCTCTGAGAGCCGTTGTGATCTATAATTTATTCAAAAGAAACTGGTATTGGAAAAATTCATCTAAGAAGTATCAAAAACAATTTATTTTGATTGAGTAGATAAAATATAGCACATCGTTTCAATCAAATTAAAATATTGTATTTTCAGCTAATGTCAATTTATTGAAACGAATAGTTTGTTGCGCCAGGTTTTAAGAAGGAGCACAGCAGGTGATTGTATATGATACAAAGAATATAAGAAAGTAATAAAAACTTAATTTACCAGATACAAAACTGTTGATCTATTGATTGACAAGAAACTGTCTATTTATATTATTAGAATAAATCTATCTGAATCAATCTATAAAATACAATCAGGCCAAGTTTGACATTTAATTGTCAAACAAGATTATAACAAAGTAGTAGTCAGAACAAGACCTATTTTTATATTCAATCAGTTAATTATTATAAATGTGAATCACTCATCGATAAGTCGAGAACCCAAATAGATAGTTTCTTATACAAGACATTCTATTGATTACTTCTATTAACTAGATAAAATAATCGATGCTGTTTAACATTAAATCCATTCAGGAACGGTTGCTATGACAACTGATTTGAAATAGTAATAACCATGGTATTCTATGGATACAACAAATACATCCAAGGCCTTTCAACTTGATGGATCTTGGCTTACATTTTTAACCTTGAATAAATATCAAAGACTTATAATTGTATATCCTTTCCGCTTTTTATTTTTTTTTATTTTTTATCGCAGTAATTATATGATCATGTGAGCGAAAAAAATATGGTGTCCGTATGAAAGCTTCCGAAGAAATGCTTATGTCATTGTCTACAGTAGTTGACTTGAAAATGTTTTTTGATACAAAAAGCTTTTCTTTACGCACTCTTCCATTAAATCCTTAGATTCAACGACATGAACTGCCCTTGTGAACGAGCCTCTTAGTTTTTGATGAGGGGATGGGGGCCACAGGTCATTAGTTGCGTATGGTAGGAAGACAGCATCACATTCTAAGTGTGGGAGGCTACGAGCTTACACATTACGGGTTGCGTTCACTCGAATTGATATGTTTTTCTAGTTGTAGAGAATGTAAAGAAGATAAGTATTTATTTCGGTAAACCTCCATTTTCTTTAGCATTCTTGCTCATTTAATTTATAGGGATAAAGGCAAATATGGCTCTTATATCTCCAATTATGGAAATATAAATCTTGACTAATATCGATTCACAGCTTAATAAAAATATTTATTAATACTGAGAATGATAAGTTTACAGTAGTAGGCGTTCCGTCCTGAGTATTTTTATCACACAACAACAATAGTGGCTGACAATCACAGTTAACATTTACAGTAAATATGACTTTTAGTTGATTGTTCTGTTAATAATTGCGTTAGAATGAAGAACAAAAAATAATCTTAAATTACGCCTTAATAATTTACATTTGAATTGAGCTCCTCATTTATATGGATTAGGATGAGTCTTTAAAGTGCAGTTATTTAGTGAAAAATAATGCTAGTATCCATAAGATGAAATCGATGGTTCGAAAAATCGAAGCTAAAGGTTATTGAGTAATGTATCTCCCCCCCCCCTTTTCGCTTAAGCTAAATCCTATTGAGCAGTTCTAGGCCTTAGTGAAAGGAAAAATGAAGCTCCATCGCTTAATGAATGGAGAGACGTTAACTTCTAAAATTAGTGATGCATGTAATAACATTCGTTTTAGAGATATTTATGGCTTTTGCCTCCATTCCAAACGTCAAATTATAAACTGCTTTAAACGAACTCCATTCTTAGCTTTTCATTGAATGAACATCTACTAATTTTAACTACAAATCAACTGAAATGTTACGAGAACCAAAACACTATATGATTCTATTAACTAAAACATGGTTAAGCGCTATGAATTAAACCTAGCAGCATCCTTTCCTCTTATTATGTTCTATTCATATTTGACCGACAATTTGTTTTTGCATTACTCGACGATATCCACCAGCCGGACTGTATATACACTTAATCACCACCAACTACCAAAAAAAATGCAGATACATTATTTAATATGACAGCCTTAGATATGCACAACCACCTCCAGATGCCAAAATCCATTGAAGATCCACCTTCTTACCTTATAAACTCACTTCCTTCAACGTTCCATACCAAGAACGCAAGAATATCAATTGATGCCTGGCGTATCCGTTGGCCTTCCATATGTGCCATACTATTAGAAATGGACTATTTAGCCCACTCTCAGCTTCCTGAAGTCTCAGACCATCTTGGTGACCCCTCCGTCAATTACCTTCATTACATTCAAGAAACATTTTAAGATAGCTAATCATTATTATTCCTTTACACTTCCTTCTTTTACATTTTCCCTTTAATCCCCAAAGTGCCTTTCTTTCCTTTTTCACTGCGATCTGACCAGGGCAATACAGCATGTAAACGTTATGTGCTCATTGGCTGCTTTATTTTGTATTATCACATAAAAGGTACCGTTCGTTTCAAAAATATACTGTACTGTGACGAATAGGCTCAAGGTTAACAGTTAATTATCTGAATTGAGAAGCAATTTAACCAAGTTGAAAGTCGACATTATGACTTTTGGGAATAGACAATATGATTTTTCGAAAGCGCACAGTACCACTTCCAGTCTAATTTTACTTGTTTTGGATTTATGGAAAAACTGAGAAAACTTTTTTTGGCAATGTCAAACGCAAAACAAGTGCTAGAATGTGCCGAAAAAATAGGTTTAAAAACTTTGTGTATAAAAATATTGTCATAGTGTCTTGGAGTAAATAAAAATATAATAAATTTGTTTTTTTATAAAAATAGAAAAAATTGAGAATCAAGATGATGATTTAAGGAATGATGCCAGAATAGTTGGCAGCAGCCAGATCGCAATGATCAATTTCGTTTCCCCACCAATCAGCTTGCCATCCAGATCCCGTAGAGACGCCAAAAATAATAAGGCCGGCAATAACTACACCCGAATCAAATGCGGCTGAGGTGATGTAGTTATACTTTGTCCACCAGTCTCTATGATACTTGTGGATATAGTACATGAAGGTAAAGCCAGCAGCAAACCACATGGAAAAATTCAAAGGAACAGCAGGTGGCATCATGCCAGTAGAGTTCAAAATCAGAGGCAAATGAATGTACTTGATCCAGCTTTTGGGATACCTCTTGGATAGAAGCCAAATGGGAATAGGGATCAAAAAACCAATAAGGAAGAACCAAAGCATACTATTATAAGGGCTTTCAGGACCAAACATCTTTTGAGGCCCTATAGCACCCCAAATTACAGAAGCAGAGTAGAATGTACGAGCACTGGGGCAAGTGAAAGGATAAGCAGCAGCTGTGCAAATGTACTTGACGGTATCCATAAGCCAGGTAGCAGTAGCTAAATTCACAAGACCAGCAATGGCTGTACCCAATAGCTGGGCCCAGAACATGGCTCTTGGAGGAATCTTGGTGTAGTGACCCAGTTTAAGATCACTAACAAAGATGAGACATTGATACATGGAAATAAAACCGTAGGTTTTGAAAGTAACATTGGCAATAGGATGACCAGGAAGGGCAAAACCGATAACAAACTCAGTAATGACATTAAGACCTGGTTTTTGATTGGTAACAGCTTGTATAATACCGATAGGAAGCACAAATATTGTAGGAATTGCAATGGCAAGTATTAATCCCCACCAAGGGAGGTAAATAGGCCATTCGTAAATAACAGCAAAAGAGGCCCCAAATGAAATGGTGAAAATGGCAATATACCACCAATGAGGAACTTCAGGATAAGCACGCATCAACTTGTGGTGGATATCTTCATTTTTTTGTGCACGAGAATCCTTGAATTGTCGGATAATGTCCTTACCATGGTACAATACTGTATGTGTTAAAATGCTAGTAATACCTGCAAAACTAATACCATAAGTAAGCGCAAAGAAAGAAGACATGCGCAGAGGGCCATATTCCTCATAAAGAACGGGATCCAGAAGCTTGTCAGGAGTCAAGACGAGCGTGTTGTTCCAGGCCTCACCTTGAGCATTGAAAAGACCGGATGTAAGGATGGGGAATTTTTGAGCTTCCCAAACGTTGGAGTAATATAAAGCAGGTACGATAATCCAAGCAATAATAACAAAACCAACACCAATATTAAGAATAGCAAATAATGGAACAACAAGAGGAGAACTAAGGTAAGATGTAATAGTTGCCCAGTCAAACGAGACAGCCAGCATACCTAAACCGTTATAAGAACCCGTCAATTGAGCCAAAACAAGGTTGTCAGGCTTGATCCAGCAAGCCCAAGAAAAAAAGGTTAGGATTTGGAAAAAGTAGCCTGGAAGCCAGTAGTAGACAAACATTCCACAGAAGCAGTATCCAAACCAACGAAGTCGAGTAGGGCCGCACCAGTTGATATCTGTCTGATGGAAAGAAGTAAAAAGAGAAATATTAGCCAAATTAGAGGGCCAAACCATTGCCGACGGGTATACAAGGAAAGGACGAAGGATTCCAGCCATACCATAGCCAATAAACTGAGTCGTCCAGATGAGCAGAATACCTCCACCCCAACCAAGATTTTGATTGTAAAAGAGGCGCTGAATAGTAACGATGTCAATAGCATATGCAGCATTGTAAGAGCAATTAGCCATAACTGTAATCAAAACGTGCTCCTTCATATTGAATGGACCGGGATTAAAGAATCTTGATTTGGGAATGACCTTTTCCATGATTTTACCAATGGGGAAAGTAAGCAATTGAACAACCAGAGGAGATAAAGTCAAAGCATTTTGTCGGTACCAGAAGAACTGGTTGACAAAACTAAGTAAGCAACTGAAAACGATGCCCAAAGACCACATACGGAACGTGTATACGGGAAGAGTTGGGTCATCAGTGCTATTGACGAATGATTTTTAATAGCCTGTTTGACCGATATCTAAATAGAAGACTTACTTGCGAACCACAGCGCGAACTTCCTCGATAGGGGAGTCTTCATCATCGTCGAGATGGCCCAAAGAGGACCTTTCAATATCATCAGGATGTTGCTTTTCATCAGCCCTAGCTTCCAGGAAATCTTCTGCAATCATAGTTTCCGAGATGACATAATCTCCATGACCATAGTCTTCTTTCTTGCCAAAAGAGGAAACGCTTGTCCCTGTCATTTGTGATAGAGAAAGAAGAGTTAAACTGATCAGTATTTAAGGAGAGGCTTTTATTTATATCCATCTGGCTATTAGAAATATTTGAATGATTGATTGCAATGTAAATGTACCCAGATTTCTCTTTTTGTACAGTTTTGTTCTTGCTAAATCACAAGAACTTTTTTACTCTTTTCGGTCAAAACCGCCAATTTAAGAAACTATACAGTTGATGGTGCATATGAGGCTGATCCTTTACATAAGTACAAATATTTGCTTGCAAAATGCCCCTGATAAATATCAAATTGATTAACGCAATCTAGAATAACTAACTACACACGACCATTACAAATCGAAATCTAAAACCTTTCTGATTTTGTATAATTTCTTTTTCGACGAAATAGTGTAATGTGTATACCTTTTTAGTCTTTTATATGCATATGCGTGATTAAAACTATATCGTTTGGTTCTTATAATCTCCTGACGATATGATCCTGAGTGTTGAGAATAGTGGATTATAAAGTTTTCGCAGCTTATATATTGTATTTTACTCTGTATGTTGTTTCATCAATGTTCGTGGTTCCTAGACTATCAATTGATTGATGACTAGGCGGTCAGGCTACCAATAACGCTAACAACCTTCAATGGTGCAGCCTCGTTAAGGTTATTTAAAATTTTAGATAGGAATATGTATGTATGTCGGATAACACACACACACACACACACACAAAAAAAAAAAACTTCTGATTGTTGTGTAACACCCAAACAATAATAATAAAAAAATGGAAGGTAAGCATGCAATTCTGGAGGTTCGACACTCTCAGAAGTCTGCGCCACAACATTTTAGTAATGACACACTGATTTGTAGAATGCCATGATTGTATAATTACGGTATAAAAGAGAAATATTCTATAACTGGGATTAACAGCCGTAAAGCGTTAGCAAATACGGTATACAAAGAGGCACAAGTAAGCAATCTAAGCAGGCCAGTTTGATCTCTTCATGTGTTGGTATCGCCATTTAACCTGCTATTTGCTCGACATCATTGCAAAAGCTTGTTGAGCTCGTGAGCCGATATAAATAAGGTTATTTCATTACCAAAATAACTTTAAACCCAATAGTCGTGCAGCGTGAGTCAAGTTTGTTGCAACATGGCCTCTTGCCTTTTGAGCAAGCATAGAGATACTGACTCTCATAATGTCAAGCTTTAGCTAAAAATCTTGAACTGGAATGCGTCTCTTTAACTTGGCTTCATATAAAGTTTCGTTGCTTATTATAATTTGAAAACAGTAAAAGACGAAGAAAAGCTAACAGAGAATAGTAGGAAGTTACTGGTAGTCTACTTGACGTTTTTGCCAAGTGGCGATATAAATCTTTGCCAAATATAACTATTTAAACTGCCCGTAGAGTTTATACTCTACACCATTTTTGTGTTGAGTTTTTTTTATTGCAATTTAAAAAAAAATTGTAGCTATCAAACAGGCCATAATCAATAATGCATCATTGATTTTTGAATGTAGTATTTGCACAAGTAAGAAAAAAGGTCTTCTAGATATAAGCATCTAAATGACGTTGCAAATAAGCGCAAATCACTTTTAATTCTAGATGGGATCGTAGAGTTTGGCTCAGCAAAAAAACTCTCATCAGACATGAAAGCTTAGGTTGTGCCTCAGCATAATGGCTTTTATTGAACATGAGAGCATTGGTATTGGCTCAGCATAGCTCAAGCCAAGAATGGGATCATTGTTTAATTCTGCATGGCATACCAAAGCGACGATCATTTTTCCAATGTGATTTCCCCGCACCTCTCTCTTAATTTGGCAAGTAATTCTGTGAAACCTGGGGTTTGATGTTTAAAAAGACTGAAAAAATCTTTTGTGTTGCCTTTATCTTTCATATCTTTTTTTTTTATCGACTTGTGAGATTATATAAGATGAGCGAACGTGAACATTTGTTACCTCATCATGAGCAAGACCAAGCCTTGACTTTTATGTCATCATTGAAGCATACCGTCCTCTCTTCCAAGATTAATTGGCTTCTTGTATTTGTCCCCATTGCTATCATTTTCTCTGGTGCTTCTGATACTGTCGTCTTTTCATTGAATTTTATTGCTATTATTCCATTGGCCAAGCTCCTTGGTTTTGGTAAGAAACGCATTGATTTAGTGCTATGGATTATTATACATAACAACATCCGTTCGTTTAGCTACCGAGGAAATTGCTCTCAGATCTGGCTCTGTTATTGGCTCTGTAAGTGGTTCATTGATCAATATTAGAATAGAAACATGGCGCTAACATTGAAGATAGCTTTTGAACGCAACATTCGGAAATGCGGTTGAGCTCATTCTTGGTATGATTGCGTTGAAGGAAGGATTAGTTCGTGTAGTTCAAGGTGAGAATTCAAGGAGACATTCATTAATTTAGGATATTCATCGTATTACTGTGTAGCTTCTATTTTGGGTTCTATTTTGTCAAACATCCTTCTTGTAAGTGTGCAACAGCATTTGGGTAGGTTATCGACTATAACATGCATTATATAGGTTCTTGGCTGCTGTTTCTTGTTGGGCGGCATCGGTCGTTCTGAACAATCTTTTAACACTACTGGTAAGTCTTATTTATTTTTTTATTTTGTGTAAGGGTAACTAATATTACATCACTTATCAGCTGCACAGACTTCCACCTCCCTCTTGGGCCTTACTGCTTTGTCTTTATTGATTCCTGCTGCCTTTAGCGCAACTGCTGCTAACGCTACCGAAGTCGATAATGGCATTATCAATCTTAGTCATGGAACTGCCATTATTCTCTTGATTGTGTACGTTTTATACTTGGTTTTCCAACTCAAGACTCACTCCGAGCTATTTGAAGATGAAGTTGACGAAGAAGAGGTGCCTCAAACCACGCTTACTTTCTCTATTGTTTCGTAAGTAACAAGTTTATGTTATACTGCAATATATTCATCGTCTATCTTAGTTTATTAGTTATTGCTGGTTTCATTGCTATTCATGCTGAGAGCCTTGTGGGCGCGTAAGTTCATTTAACTTAATGTTACACATATGCATACTCATTTCCTTGTTCCAAATTTAGAATTGAAGGTGTGGTTGAAGCCTGGGGCTTGAATGAAACCTTTGTAGGTCTCATAATTTTGCCCATTGTCGGAAAGTAAGTATTGGGAGAATCCCTGTGCTCTCATCTATACTAAACAGCTACATATTAGTGCTGCTGAACATGTTAGCTCCATCACGTTTGCTATGAAGAACAAGATGAACTTGTGTATAGGTATTGCTGTTTCTTCATCTCTTCAAATTGGTCTTTTGGTGTCTCCTGTTCTTGTCTTGACTGGTTGGGCCATTAATGTACCTATGACTTTCTTTTTCGAAATCTTCGAGACTGTTGTTCTATTTTCCAGTGTCTTGGTCGTTAATTATCTCATCGCTGATGGTAAATCCAACTGGCTTGAAGGTGCTTTGCTTTTAGCTTGCTATGCCATTGTTGCTTTGGCATTTTTCTATCATCCAATTGTCTAAATAACTTCAAAACTAGTAACATATCCACACAAAGTAAAGAAAATCTATGGCAACTAATATGCCTTTTTTAATTACAAAGTCTAAATCAACACCTTGATTTAAAACCTGCATAAGTCAGTTTCATATTGACATGAGACCTTCGTAGGAAGAATGAGAGGAATAATTTATACTCCGTCGATACGTGATTGGACAACTGTAATTTGCTCACAAAATAGCTCAAGAGTGGCTCATTAGAAACGTAACACAAATAGCGCAAGTAAAGTTTGAAACTTCATCTATCTTTTGAAGCTGTTGTGAAGTTCTTCAAATATAGTGGTTTATACAACATCAGCAACTCTGTTTGTTCTTATTGATATGCAATAAAAACTGTGGAAATTAATGTTCAATGATTACTAATAGCTACTCTTCATTGGAATCCGTTTGAATTCGATTCATAGCATGTTTTCTTTGTCCAGTTGTGGTTTTGACCACCAGAGAGTTGAAAAAAAAAAAAAGAGTGAATACCATGAAATTTGGATACGCGTAGATCGTGTCCTTTCTTTACGCCAATAGACAAACGTAACTTATCGAAATAACGTTGATATTGGACAAACTTTTTTTTTTTAATTTTTGCTACTAATTAAAAGGTTATGCCACCATTAGCTCAACGATCTCCTGTGCCTTACGCACATCAAATCGCACTAATACCAAACACATCCATAGAATTCCCTACCCAACGCCTTTGGGCAGTGTCGATTTTCATACTACTACAGAGTCTTAAAGTCGTCGACCTGTTTAGGGTTTATACTGCTGCATATCCGAACCAGTACAATGGCATTCTGATCAAGTGGTTTTTCATTGACGCTGCTTACATTTTGGCTCTCTACATGGTTAAAATCCCTTGGTTGCAATTCAGTTTTCTCAAGACTATATTGCTCATGTTTGCCTTCTTTTGGGTAGACTTTGTAGCATTTGCTATGCCTATCGTATGTAAATATTATAATCAATCTATGTTTATTGCTAAAGCTGTCGTCTAGTTTGGCGTGAGCTCTGTTTTGTTCAAAGGCATCATCGGCAACTCGCTTGAAAAAAGAATCGTAGTTTCCAAAGGACAGCTTTCAAATGTCAACAACATTGTTCACAACTCTTCGCACATTTTGGGTACTCACACATTGCACATTCTTCCTTATGGGTAAGCGTATCTAGAAACAACCTGTGCAGCTGTTTACTGATGAATTTGATAGCACTGCCAAGTTGAATCCTAGCGATGAGCTATTTTGCTTATCATCTAACGAGATTGGAAAGAAGGAAATATATATACCCATCATATTGAACAACACAACCCCTCGCTCCATTTCAATTTCTCGTATTGATTTTGATACAGGATTGACTACAATTAGAGAACACACCGGCAAAGACATTCAAAGAGTTACCGAGATTGTTCATGCAAAGGAAGGCATAGAATATTATTATATTCGTATCCAGAAACCCGGTGCTTACAAGATCCATCAAATTGTATCAAAGCAAGGTGTTGGAATTCGCTTGGATAACAAAGTCGCATTTGTATACACTTGTCCCTATGCTCACATCAACCCTGTCCAAGCCAAAGATTATTGTACTGGGGATAATGAAGTTGTTCAGTTTCAAGTGATAGGTGTTCCTCCTTTGGACGTTTACTACACCAAAAAGACTGACGACCAGAAGGTGCACGACCTTGAGTTGAACAGAATCCAGCCTGAAAATTTCGAATCTCCCTTGTTACGTCGCATAAATGAAGCTAAATCAATCGAACGTCCCATTATTGCCAAGCCTGACTCAGATTTTTCATGGGCTGCAGCGAAACAACTCGATGTCAATCTTGACCTCACATTCGACAAAGCTTCCAAGCAGGAGTACAGATTAGCAAAAGTCAGAGATGGCGCAGGAAATGTAATTGATTTGTCTGGATTAGCCGCCCAACATTTGGAGGTGCATAGGCGTCCGACTGTAAACTTTGGTTGTAGTCAAAAAGAGCCTGCGAATCTGCTAATCGGCGAAAAGTCTGTTCAATTGCCTTTGCTTCTCGAAGGATCCGGCCCATTTAATTTGGAGTACAAGTTCTCTGGCAATGCCGAGCATGTTCACAGGGCCAAGTTGAAGCCAAACGAGAGATCTATCGCAGCTCTTTCTCCTGGCGAATACAGCCTTGTTTCTGTCAGTGATAAATTCTGTCAAGGCGAAGTCAAATTCCCGTCTTCATGTCTTGTAGCTCAACCTCAACTTCCGGCTGTTAAACTTCAATCTACACCTATTCCATCAGAATGTGCTGGCGATAACGAAATTGGCATGAAATTCGTCGCTGAATTCGCTGGTACCCCACCCTATGCTTTGGACTATACTGTTACCAAACACAATGGTAGAAGCAAACAGATTGTCGAGCGCAAGCGGGAGATTATCGACAGGTCCCGTCATTTCTTTTCTTACTTGCCTAGCAACAGCGGCGAATACACCTATGAATTCACCTCGCTGGATGATCGCCACTACAAGAAACGCTCTCCTCAGATCGCACCCATCAAGCAGATTGTCCATCCTCAACCTGATGCCCGGTTTAGCCCAAAACATCGCTCTGTTCGTACGTGTCTCAACGAAGTCCTGTCTGTCGATGTTGATTTACGTGGCACACCGCCCTTCCGTTTGAAATGGACCGTCGGTGATCAGAAATATGGTGATTACGTTGAGAGTGAACGCTACACTATCAAGCTACCACCCTTTGATGTTGCTGGCCAGCATATTGTATCTTTGGTCAATATCACTGATGACAATGGCTGCACTAAAGAATTAGAAGCTCGTGATTACACCATTGATGTCCGCCGTGATCGCCCTACTGCCTCATTCCTGACAGAACATCAAGCTGTTCGTACTGTGCTAGTCACTGAAGGTGCCTCTGCAAGATTGCAAATCGGCCTCACAGGCGAGGGGCCTTGGACTGTGTCATACTATAACGTAGAATTAGGAGAGCGTAGTTTGGTTACTCGTCGTTTCGATAATGCCAATGCCGAAATTGAAGTCAAGCATGTAGGCCACTACGCACTCTTGAGCGTTGATGATGCTATCTGCAAAGGAGATGTTTTGGAACCTCAGTATTTGGTCAAGTGGCTGGAAAAACCAACGCTTTCGATTCCTCAGGATCAAGCTCTTGATTTAGGCCGCAATATTTTCGAACGTAGTGCCGTGTGTCAGTATGTCAGTGATTCTATCGATATTGAATTCGACGGAAGTGGTCCTTTTTACTGTCTCTACAAGGAATACCGTTCCTCTATAGGCGGCATCCGCTCGCACTTCCTTGGCTCAGAGGAAATCACTGCTGGTAACAAGCGCGTGCATTTACCACTCAAGACGCGTGAACCTGGAAAGTATCGCTACGTCTTTGAAAAGATTGCTGATCAGCGGTATACTGATCCCTTTAGCATCGACAAATTGGAAGTACATCAGATTGTTCATGCCACCCCTACAGTCAAATTTGCCAAATCTCGCAAGGATCGCACCCTGTGTGTTGGCGAAAAGTTGAACAGCACTGACATGGATCCTATCTATCTTGAATTCACTGGTGTCGCTCCTTTCAAGGCCGAGATCCATCTTCGTCTCGAGTCTGAAAAGTATGGCAGTATCTATTCTATCGAGTCCAAGACAACCAGATACAAACTGGATTTACATAATGAACTGAAGGTTGCTGGTACCTACATGATTTCATTAAAAAGCGTCGACGATGCAAATGGCTGTGGCAGTGATGTTACTGATGGCGAGACTATCCACATTAAAGCCTTGGAGATTGCTACCATTACATCCATCGATACATGTGATAATGTCTGTGTTGGCGATAATATCGACTTTAGTCTCTTTGGCATTGGCCCATTCACTGTGCAATACCAATTCAACGGGCGAAACGAAATTGCAAAGACTCGTACACCTAAATTGTCACTCTTGGCTGATAAACCTGGTAACATCACTGTTGTCTCGGTTGGAGATCAAAGAAACAAATGCAAATCCTACCCCAAGAATCTAAGCAAGCAGATCCATGAGATTCCATCTTCATATGTCAGTGGTGGTCAGAACATGATAGTAGATGTGGAAGAAGGTACAGTAAAAGCAGTTTCATTTTGTGCAATAAACTAAACCTGAATTTGCTGCAGGTGAAATGGTGGATGTTACCATTGACTTGATCGGCACTGCACCATTTGACTTTGAATGGCGTAGATATAAACTTGAACGAGACAGCCGCAACAACAATTACTATAAGGGTGTCGTCTTGGAAAGCCACAATGTATATGGTGTCAAAGAGAACAAATATCTCATTCACACATCAACAGAGGGCATCATCGAGGTAATTTAATGTGGCGTTTTTTGGGTTATTTGATGAATATTAACTTGTTTGAATTGACACTAGCTTGCAAGCATTAAGGATCGATACTGCCAGTATCCCATCTAGAAAAACAAAAAAACAAAACAAAAAACAAAACAAAACAATAGTATACATATTGTATAGTCAGAGTAAATAAATGATTAGATAAACACATTTCGTATGATTCATTCGATTAGACGCACGCTCTTACGCATAGGCCATTGAGTACTGTGCTTTATATTATGAAAGCTGTTGACTAAATGTAGCTATAGACCCTCTGCAACTGTTTGTTTTAGTTTTCATGACAAAAATTTCGAGATTTTTAGGATATACATCGAATCCAGTCATTTCGTAATGACGGCTCCAGCAGAAACAATTGCTTCTTTGATTCGATAAATATTCTTTTCTTTTATGGATATCATGGTTGTATATACGGTTGTATGTCGTATAATACAGAATGGTACTTTATGCATTCAATTATCGAAATCTTTTGCGTTTTGGTATGTATTTACAGTTAAAGCAATATAGAAATGAAATAGAAAGAAAGCCCTGGGCACACTTTTTTCATGAAAATACTCTTTTTTTTTTAAAAAAAAAAAGAAAGAGAATCAAAAATAGGTCAACGGAAACTGCCATTGTATCTTCTTGGAATAGGAGGCGCCAATGGGACATTATCAGCTCGGTAATAGGGCTGGTCCTGGTATTGCTGAGGAGGAGGAGGAGGGCTTGTTTTTGTGATCAAAGGTCGATTATGGTAAAGAAACGCAGTTAATGGCTGATCTACAATTACTTTACTTGCAGTTGGAGAGGGCATGCGATCCTCCAGGGGGGAAGAGGAAGAGGAAGAGGGAGGAGGAGGCTTTGCTTGTCCCGAGATTATCTGCGTCGGTGAGGGAGGTGGTGGAGATAATAGCTGCTGCAAATGGCGAGTGGCACGATATGGCTGTTGCTGTTGGTTATGTTGTCGTTGCTGGGGGAGAGATCGATAGTTGTAGTGTTGATGGTGATAGGGCGGAGACGCAAGCTGGTACTGCTTGTAATGAGAAGCATATGGATCTGGCTTTATCAATGCATTGTTATTGTATGGCGATGATGCAGGAGGTGCTATGTTGTGTTTATGCATAGCTGTTCCCTTTTTCAGGCGGATGGCATTAAAGATAAATCAAGTAGATCTCATTTCATTGTGCTTACCATTCGTCGGCGTTTGATGTCGGTAAAAGTCTTGTAACAAATATAGGCTTGTAGAGCATTGCGTCGGATTTTAGGGCTGCATTTCTACATTGATTTGCTTCAGTAAAATGCTGCTTGCAACACTTGATGATGATATCGCTGTTCTTACCACTCTTGTGTACTGTTTTGAGTAATCGTTACTTGCGTTGAATTGCGAATGGTAATAATTGAGTTGGCTTGTCTGTAGACGATGAGCTGTGTGTACACTGTTTGGCATGGGTCTCCTTCTACTTACGGTTCGACCGTGCTGGCCTGGCGGATGGGCTTGATTGTGCTGAATCGTCATTTGAGCTTTTGGCAGCATGGTATGCCCAATGTAGTTTTCAGGTGACATTTGCATGCGTTCTGTTTATGCAAAGGTATGTAATTTATCAGCGTCATGTAAGGAATCATAAATATACATCTTAATACCATTCAAGAGCTTGGGCGGACTAGCTGGATGGCTTGATTCGCGTGAAGCATCTCGGCAGTCAGACTCTACAGAATATGGCCGATAATATAAATTTTAGTCTTTTAGAGATAATAAAAGTCTTACCCAGCAGATTGTGAATAGACATTAATTTAGTGTTGGTCTTTTCCTTGGCACTATTGCTGGAATATTGATGATTCGCCAGGGAAACTAAAATTGAGCTTGCTTCGGCTTCCTCTTGCTGTAGCTCTGTTCTCTGCGGAGATGCTGAATGATGAGTTGAATACAACATGGAATAGCTTGGAAAGAGAAAC
>MU619293.1:95553-108978 GCA_025201805.1 Parasitella parasitica
AAAAAAAAAAAAAAAAAAATCCCAGAGGGTGGTAGTGTTAAGCAATTCTTTTATTTGGCATTATTACAAAAGTTTGTTCAGAGGTACACTATCATAAACAATAGCAATAGCATCTCATATAGAATATATATATATTATATATATTTATATGTATGCGTGCCCTATCTCTACCTAAAGACTCTTGCGAGATCAAAAACTGGCTTTTGTGTTTATCCGGATATGAAAACACTGTCCCAAGAGGAGTAACAAGCATATAAAACGCTTTCAACTGATTACGGTCGGGCGCGGCCAGCATATTTTATCTTGGGTCAATATGACGACGCAACTGTTCAAGAGCGCAATAGCCAAGCCCTTGTCTAAATTGATGCCGCTTAGTCAAAGTCATATCATAAGAGCACTGCAAGCACCAAAGGCACAGCTGCAACATCAAATTTGCTTGCCTGTGCCCAAAGTATTACCGCAAGGACAAACAAACGCAGCTGCTTTCAGTCAAGAGCTGGCAGGCAAGGTAAGGTTGATTGATTCAAGCAAGCAGCCAATTGCATACTCATGTTTATGATAGTTTGAACCGAATGCGTATATTGAAAAAGCAACAGCAGTGGGGTCGCTTTTACAGTTTGACGTGCGACCTGCCGAATACATACGATCGACGCTCACTCAGGTATTCAAAGAAAAAGATAGATATGGACATCATACACGGCCGGAAAAGCAGAGTGTCATAATAGATTTCAGCTCGCCCAATATCGCAAAGCCCTTTCATGCCGGACACCTTCGAAGCACAATTCTCGGCAATTTTATTAAACGCATACATGATGCTAATGGATATCACACAATTGGCATCAACTATCTGGGCGATTGGGGTAAGCAGTATGGGCTGTTGGCTGTTGGATTCGACATGTTTGGCAATGAAGAGGAGCTGAGAAATGACCCTATCCATCATTTATACCAAGTTTACGTTAAAATCAATGCAATGGCAAAGAAGGTTCCTGAAATAGACAAACGCGCAAACGACTATTTCAAAAATATGGAGCAGGGCGATGAGAGAGCGCTCTTGCAGTGGCGACAATTCCGTCAGCTGAGCATAGATTCATACAAGCATATCTACAAACGACTCAATATAAATTTCGATTATTTCTCGGGAGAATCAGAAACCGAACGTTATATCCCAAAAGTATACGAGATGCTGAATAGTTATGGCTTGATAGAAACAACTGACGATGGCGCATCGGTTGTGAATTTAGACGAATACGCTCTTGGAAAACCAATTATCCAGCGTGCTGATGGCACAAGCCTATACATGACTAGAGATATTGCCAGCATTCTTTTGCGTCGTCAACTGTTTGGTGATTTCGATAAAGCCGTATATGTTGTTGGGACTGAGCAGGAGTTGTATTTAAAGCAGCTATTCAAGATTAGCGAACTGATAAATCGGCATGATCCCAGCTGGCCGACTGACCTGTACCATGCAAATTTTGGTAGGGTTTTGGGCATGTCGACAAGAAAGGGCACAGTGGTATTTTTGCAAGAGATACTGGATGCAGCACAGGAACGCATGCTGCAGAATATCAAGGACGGCAATCAGTATAAAATGAATGATTTGGATGATTTGCATAACGTAGCCGATAAACTGGGCGCTTCTGCGGTCCTTGTGCAGGATATGGTTGCCAAACGAGTTAAAAACTACCAATTTTCTTGGGAGAGAATGACATCTGCGAAAGGCAACACTGGCGTTTTTTTACAGTACACTCATGCTCGTTTATGCAGGTATGTCGCTTGGGGTTTTTTTTTTTTTTTTTTTTTTTTTGTGTGCAGGGAACGGTTTCTAACTCTTGGTAGCATTGAGAGAAATTCAGACGTCTCATTTGACTTGCAGACAGACGTCTCTTTATTAAAGGAAAAAGAAGCATTTGAGCTGGTATTGACTATTTCTCAGCTGCCAGATGTCACCGAAAGCGCCTGTCGTACAATGGACCCGTGCATACTCGTCCAATATTTGTTCAAGTTGGCTCATGCCGCTAGCCAAGCTAATAATATTCTCAGGGTCAAAGGAGCCGACACGGCGACAGCTGAAGCCAGGTTACTGCTGTTTTGGGCCGCAAAAACCACACTTGCTAACGGCCTGGAATTGCTGGGGATCGACCCTTTGAGCCGCATGTAAAACGAGCAAACAAGGTCACAGTTAAATAAAACCCACTGTTAGCAAGTCGCCATCGTTGCTTCAAGCTTTCCATAACATATAAAAAAAAAAGAAAAAGAAATTCATCTAAAATGAGCGAAAAGAGAAAAAGACAGGATTCAGAGGAAGAGGTCGAAACGAGGAGACCTATAAAAGTATAACGGCTGCCTTGGATGTGCGCATGAACGCCTTGTCTAACGTTTATTCAGCCTATACCTGCCTCAAAATTACAAGCCTTCACCATAGGCGTCCAAAAAAAGACATCATTTCAACGACACAAAGAAGAGGCAGACTTGAAAAAGCAGGTAAGTTACAGTGCCTCTTCAGTGCATTGGCTCTATTTATTCAAAACTCGTCTCAGCAAGACGATTTAGAAGCTGCAAAAGTCTATGCCGAGTTCGTAGCATCGTTTGAAGAGCCCAAGCCGTATCAGTTGGGCACCTCTTCATTTGTTAAATCAGGCACATTATTACCAAGAGGTACTTTTTTCTCTTTTTTTTTTTTCAACCAGCATTTCAAAAAAAAAGGCCTTTTACTTAGATTATCTTGTAGATCCATCTGCAGACAGTTACGTCGCTCCTACTCTGCCAGCCAAGCCAGCCAAGCCAGCCAAGCCAGCCAAGCCAGCCTTCAAGCCAATGCCATTTGTGAGAGCAGGAGAGTCAGTACCTTCAACAACTCTAATGAGCACACCCGCAAAAACGACCCTAAGCGATCAAGCAACACATCACTCTGACGATGAAGACGACGTAACTCATTTTTTATGGCACAGTGGATAGCGTGGCGATTTTTTAAACTAACCCTACACATAATAAGCAGGCATTGGCAAGATTAAAGACAAAAGCCCAAAAGAAGCGTAATCTGGATTCCTTTTTAGAAGAAATCAAAAAGTAAGTTTGTGTGCTGAGCTTTTATATAGCGTGCTAAACGGTCAGCAACAGAGGACAGGAGATTCGCACCAGAGTGGATGTAAAGATCACTAACCAAGATAACGGCTCATTCGACGATGGCAACCCCAACTCTACCAACTTGTACGTAGGAAATATCAACCCTACCGTTACAGAAGCTGGCTTATGCCAGGAGTTTGGCAAATTTGGCCCTATTGCTTCTGTGAAAATCATGTGGCCTCGCACTCAGGAAGAGAAAGACAAGGGGAACAATTGCGGATTTGTAAGTTTTATGACGAGACAAGATGCTGCCAATGCCATCAAGTCTCTGGACGGCAAAGAGGTGCATGGGTATGCTTTGCGCGTGGGCTGGGGAAAAGCTGTGCCGATTCCTGCACAGCCTTGTTTTGGTAACTTGAGCGAGTGTCTGATATGGGGAGGCGGCCTTGACTAACACATATGCATCTGTAGTGCTGGACAAGAAGACGCCTGTTAGCACATCTGGGCTACCCTTTAATGCGCAAGTGGCGCCTGGCCCACCTGGTGTGGTAAAGTATCATACATGGTGCTGGAGAGAGAGAGAGAGAGGGAGAGAGAGAGAGAGGGAGAGAGAGAGAGAGAGAGTGTGTGTGTGTGTGTGTATGTGTGGATATCGAAATACATGATTGATTTTTTGTGGCTAGAACTCTAGACCAAGAGCAGAGATTCATGTTGTAAAGCCGGTCGATATCAACACAATGCGAACAATACATCGAGTCATTGAACGCGTGCTTGTGCATGGCCCTTTATTCGAAGCAATAATCATGGATAGAGAGCATGGAAACCCTCTGTTCAAATTCTTGTTTGACAATACAGTAAGCTTCATTGCTAGTGTCGAAGGGAAATAAACAATGTCACTCATTCTGCAAACTTGCAAGTCATCTGCACATATCTATTACAGATGGAAATTATACTCGCTGTCTCAGGGCGACTCCAAGTCGAAATGGACGGATGAGCCCTTTCAAATGTTCCGAGGCGGCCCTTGGTGGATTCCACCCGAATTACCTGTCCTAGATGAGCATTGTGAAGACCCAGTGTTTGACACAGACGATGAAATAGCAGTGCAAGACAACGTGGTTAAAGGAACACTAGGACAAATTGCCAAGCAAAGATTAGCGGTTTTGCTGCGAGGAGTGACGTTTCAAAGGGGGAGTATTGCTCGTGCTATGGCATTTGCAATCGATCATTCAGAAGCAGCAGCAGAGGTAAATAGTCGTTGGAATACAGCAGGCAATGAGCTCACTTTTTCAAGTAGATTGTTGATCTTTTATGCAAGTCTATCACTGTGGCTGACTCCCCGCTGTCTGTAAAACTGGCAAGGCTATATCTTGTCTCTGACATATTGCACAATAGCAGCGTACATGTGTCCAACGCCTGGAAGTATCGAAAAGAGTTTGAGGATCGCCTACCAGTGGTATTTGATCACTTTAACGGTATTTATAGATCGATTAATGCTCGCCTGAAAGCCGAGCAAGTCAGAGTAAGTAAAAGTCGTGATTATCGTTGAAACCAACATTCATCCAACATGGAAAATAGAAACACATATCCGTCATCATTGGCGTTTGGGAGCATTGGATGATCTTTCCAAAGTATTACACAGATCAATTGACAGAAATATTTCTGAAAAAAGATAATAACGGAGCGCACCCAGACACATGCACTTTTGCTAGTAACAGTGAGCTAGCAACTATTAATGATGATCAAGATCAACACGAAGCAGATGGTGAACCTTACGAAGATGATGTAGATGAGGAGCTGGTAGACAACGATGTTGATGGCGAGCCTATGGATGAAGATGTAGACGGCGAGCCTTTGGGCGACGATGGAGATGGCGAATCCTATAAACAAGATGTACAATATAAAGAAGAGACAGAGAGTCTTTACACAGAGGTCGAAGACATGTTTTCATAATAATGATAATATTAATAATAATAATAATAAAAAGCGTGCTTTTGCATTGAATTCTAATCTGCCGTGCAACTACTATGCAAAACAGACTTTGCTGTTGTGAAAGTTTTATCACTTAAAAGCTTAAATTTGCTTATTTAGCCTTTGTTTTCTCTTTTCTTTACTTTTCTTCTGGGCTTTATCTATAAACAAAAAGTCAGAATTCCACCATCCAACATGCGCACCGCTTAATTGTAATAATTAACCTTTAGGCTTGATGGTGATGATGGGAGTTGCAATCACAGTTTGGCTGTAGGCTATTTGATCAGCTGAAGTATCAATTACTCTGTCCATCCAACGGTCAAATATCTTTGGGTATTGTTGAGTTGCTTTCATAAAATGCCCATCATCATTGCTAGGGCTTGAAGCGATTGGCAGGTTCCAATTATGATCGTTTGAAAGACTACGACTCGCTGCATCTCCAATTTCCGTAAAAGCATCATTGATATGATGTAAACTTGTCAACTACGTAGTGTTAGCCATTGGGTTTTAAAAATAGAGCGTTTAAATTTCTCGTTTATGTATGCTGTGCAATGTATTATGAACGTACCAGTCGGTTTGCTAGTACAGAATAAATGGTTGGTGCCTGGTACACGTTCGCTCCCAGAATGTAGTATACAGCTGTCAGGTTTGCTTGATCCAGCCCAGGTCCTGTTCTGAATCGTTTTTGAATAATCCACAGTGGAGGTTGTTCATGTTCGACTGAGAATTCGACTCCAATCATGTTGCTAAAAAAAAAAACGATTGATTGCTCGAAACGTATCAATTGACCCTACACCTTACCGAAGAGCTTTATCTGCTCTCTCAAACGGCTGTCTTAATCCTCGGTACACTGTTTGCATGTGAATGATTTCATTATTGCAGTGTCTATCCCAGAAAGGAGACATGGAAAAGTAGTCGAGTGCAATTTGTCTGTCTTGTATACCTCCCACTCTCTGTGGGTATTAAAGACGGCACGATTACGAGAATCATTGTCAGTCCTTGCTGTTGGGGCAAATACGCTATCCTTTGGTACCTCTATCCATTCTGTATCCCTCCATTCAATGCTAGTAGATTCTATGTCTTTAGATTGCTGCATTGCTATTATTGCTTAAATCAAAGAAAAGAGTCCCTTTATCATGCGGAAGCAGGCAAGTGACCAGCAAATTGGTTCCTCCTCGACATTGGCATTGAATGCATATATTATGTAACTTTTTTTTTCAAGTAGATGGCACAGATCTATGTATCAATACTCGTACAAACAGAAAAGAAAGTGGAAAATTTCGCAGGTGCTATTCTGGTACACGGCCAAGTTTGTATTATTGATTAAAGGAAGCTTGTTGATTCGTTACCCAGTTGGCAAAAACCAACTCGAATATATATTGTATCTTGGTAATAAATCAGATTGCAGATTTCGATGCCAAAAGAATTAGCCTGAACCAACGGATGTTTAGTTTTGCACCTCGCCTGTTATAAATAAAAATTGGACATTTAGAATGGCATCGATATACTCCAATGTCAACAATTGCTCAAAACTGAGTTCCAACAGGAATTAGAAGCACCTGAAAAAAAATTTGTCGTAAAAAAAAGCACATAAAAGATTGCTTTTTGACACATTAGTTCTGCAGCAACCATACCAATGTGCGGTATTCTGTTTGCATTGGCAACTCATGAGCGGCCTATTCAGCAGACCGAATGGGACATATTAAAAAAAAAAAAAAAAAAAAGAGGTAAAAAAAGAATAGATGAAAAAAAAAAAAAAAAAAAAAAAAACGCATTTTGGTTACATGCTCATACTTGAATAACAAGGACCTGATTCACAACACCTCCAGCAAGCACACATGTGGAACTGCAAGAAGCAAGAATTTGACCTTCGCTTCTTTTCTACCGTACTTCACCTCAGAGGCACAGATGTGGTACCGCAGCCCCGCTGTGATCGCAATACAAAGAATACGCTCTGCTGGAACGGCGAAATATTCGGCGGCATCGACGCACGTATTTCAGTAAAGCCTCGTTGGTGGCAAGTTTATTAACCCATTTTATGACAGGTAGCGTTTAGTGAAAACGACACGCAGGTTTTGATGGATACATTGGAAAACGCATCTACTGAAATCGAGATACTTTCAGCGTTGCAATCGATCGAAGGGCCGTTTGCATTCGTATACTACAGAGTCTCTGCCAGGAAAATCTACTTTGGCCGTGATTGTCTTGGCCGCAGATCTCTGTTATGGCTGCGATCGGATAATGGCGCTTTCATGCTGAGCTCGGTTGGACAGCAAAAGACAGATAAAGACAATGCAGATGTCTGGGAGGAAGTGCCTGCTAATGGTATCTACAGCATTGATCTTGACGCGGGTATTCTAGATGAGCATGATCAGAGCGCAAGCCTGCCTATTGCATGTGGGATCGCATTACATCTATTCCCTTGGACCTATGTAGAGAAACATGACAAGCTAGACATGTTGAAGCAAGGAAAACTAGTAATGTTGCAAATCCGGCAGAAAGCGTATAGACTGACAACAATGAATCTGTAGAGCTTTCCTTTTCCCAGACTCAATGCCGTTCTACCCAACCTCAAAGTCATCACAGAAGCAGAGAAAGACACGGAGCCTGCTATAGATGATCACGTGCAGAAAGCGATCGGAGACTTTAAGGCTGTGCTGGGCGAATCAGTCAAAAGAAGAGTGGCGGATATACCCTATTTAGAGTAAGATGGCTATATGTTTTCACCAGACTCAGCAGTGTTTATTGAACCATCTCATCCAGTACAAAGGGGCAGGCTCGGATAGCGATTCTGTTCTCTGGAGGCTTGGATTGTATTTGTCTGGCTGCACTAGCAAACCAGTACTTGCCCATGACCGAACCTATTGATCTGTTAAATGTTGCCTTTGAGAATCCGCGTGCAGAAAAGGCTAAATCACAGAATCTCAAAGCCAATAAGCCCAATAAGCCCAAGAAGCCCAAGAAGAAGCAATGCCAGGAGGAGCAAGTCAACCAAGCAGAGCAATCCACTTACAACACGCCTGACCGTCTCACAGGGAGAGCTGGGGCGCAAGAGCTGAGACACATAGCGCCTGCTCGTACGTGGAATTTTGTAGAAATTAATGTGCCTTATTCAGAGGCAATGGAATATCGAGAGAGGATCATCGATAGAATGTTCCCCTTGGATACTGTTATGGATTTGAGTATTGCCATGGCATTTTGGTTTGCATCTCGAGGTAAAGGAGTTGTTTGTACGGCTGATCGCGACGTGGACTACGAAAGCCACGCCCGTGTCCTCATATCTGGGCTGGGTGCTGATGAACAGCTGGGTGGCTATTCGAGACACCGCGAGGCCTATCGCCATGGCAGTTGGGAGAGGTTGATACAGGAAACACAGCTGGATATCGATAGAATATCGACCCGTAATCTGGGCCGTGATGATCGAATCATGTCAGACCATGGAAAGGAAGTTCGATTCCCCTTTTTGAGCACAAACGTTGTTGATTGGCTCTGTAAACAGCCTATTCAATTAAAGATGGATTTGAGATACAATCGAGGCATTGGAGAAAAGATTTTATTAAGACATTTGGCTCGCGAGCTGGGGTTAGTCCATGCAAGTCGGAATTGGAAGAGAGCAATACAGTTTGGTGCAAAAACAGCCAAAATGACAGGCGAATCAAGGTCTGAAAAGGGGCAGCACAAGCTAATGTAAGAATGGATCAATGGCCCGCTTGTAATCTGGATGTATGTGCTCAACGAGCTCTTCTTTGGTGAGCCATGCAAAATCCACAATTTCTTTGCCGTCAGGCTGGCATTGACCATCGAGCCAATCTGCCCTAAAGAATGATACCTGCATGATCGTATTCGATAATCAATAATAAACCCCTCTGCAAAGCAAATCCACGTTATTTATACGTATACCTTGGCGCCGACTGAATCATCCCATCGCTTGAAGTTGGGTGGAAATTTGTACTGATATGCGCCAATGGGCGACACATCGATGAGCTTTACTTTGAGGCTGGAGCCGCACTCTTCTCTCAACTCTCTAAGAGCAGTTTCGGACAAGGACTCGCCAGGATCCTGGCCGCCCTGAGGAAACTGATATGCATGACGCTTTCTAGGTTTCTTGACCAATAGGTACAGCGTCTCGGAGGATTTGCGGAAAACGTTCTTGACGTCGGATGTAGAAGGCCTAGCTTCGTTTAGTGGCAAACGTCTTAGCACAATGCTGGACACTGCACGATAGACTTCCCCCATTTGCAGAGTTGTTGGCCCTCTGCTCATTTAGTAATGTAAAAAGAAGAGAGAAATCGCACTTTCAAACGTTGGAGATATGGATTGCCGGGTGTAGAGGTGGCTTATTGACGAGTAATACCACACAGTTACACTTTTCTGGCTTTCTTTTCTTTTGCAATTGTCGACATGTCTAAAAGCCAAGTAAAAATCAGGAACGAATCTGAAGCAATAGATCCTCAGTCGTTATTTCAACAATTTGCGCCTAAAATTTACTTTGAAGCGCCAAAGATATCGTCTAAAAAAGACTGGCTCATCATGGCTGACCAGGTGGTGCCAGTGACAAAAGAAGCTTTTTGGGGAACCATTGTACAGTAAAAATTAAGAATGCTTTTAAAAATAGCATTGAATGAGAGCTGCCATGTATGTATAACAAATCTAAAATTAGAGACGCTGGACAATGGAACCACAGTTTGTCATCCCTCCTGTGGAAAGGGCAGAAATTATATCAAATGTTAACAGTGAGGACGGCAATCACAGCGGTTTATCTGATAAGCCCTTGGAAACAATCTTGCGAAAGCTTATCCCCAAGCGCAAATCAAAGGACGCTATATTGGTGGAAAAGATTGAATATTTCGAAAACGGTAACTTTTTTGAGATTGATCCTCGTGTGCAGCTTTATATTTAACCATCATTGTCAAACTACACAGACAAGGAAGCTAGAGTCGTCTATGAGCCTTTGGATTCAAAATTACCATTTTATTATCCAAAAGTAGGAGTTGTTTGAGAATGTGTATAATCGCTAATAATGGTTTTCGACAGGTAAAAGCGTATAGTTTCGTATATGACTCAGGGACATTTGATGAGCAAGTCAATTATTATTTTGGCATAAAAAAAAAAAAAAAAATGAGAATTTAATTAGCCATTTTACACATGTAGAAATGACAATGAGCAACAGGGGACGTTGAGGCTTGAAATCACACCATTGGACACACTCAACCCATCTGTAACAGACCCAAAAATGGTACCAAGCTGTCAGTTGAGCAATAACAAACATTTTAAACTGACTTTTTGTTGATTAACTGCACCAGCAATACGCTTTAAAGACTCTTCTACACAAGCTGTTTAAATGGTGCGTTCAAAATAGATTGGGCTATACGAAAAAAGCCCATCATGACGTCCTGGTGCCAAAGGAAACGTACCAGCTAATGTATCAATATATGAAAGCTAAATACGGCCCTCAGCTAGTAACGTAAGTTTGATTTACGCTGCAACGCAATTAATTTACAATGTTTGATTAGCAACTGGACTGAGCAAACGGACCCCAAGAAGTTTGTGTATGAGGACATAGCCATTGCCAGCTATTTGCTGTGTATATGGAAGCACGAGGAAGAGAAAACCAAGAGGTATGCAGCGATATTGCGGAAACATGTCATCTCATGCGTTATTTAATAGAAAGCAGAATTTCATCGATTTGGGCTGCGGGAATGGCTTGCTGACCTTTTTGCTGTCTGGCGAGGGATACGAGGGTTATGGCATTGACATTGCAGATCGCAAAATCTGGCCAGCCCTAAGTGGGAAGAAAAAGGACATGTTACGAGGTAAGGAGAACATGATGCTGGTTGCATTAATCAACTCAATTATGTCTACATGATTAGTGCAAGCGCTGTATCCGGCCAAAGCAATATATCCCAATACCGAATGGTTAATTGGGAACCATGCAGACGAACTAGTACCATGGTAATACATATGCAGCATGTCTATCTATAATTCGAAAATGCTTATTTATTCATCTTACATGCAGGATCCCCATCATTGCAGCTAAATCAGGAGCTAATTGCAAGTAAGGAGCTTATTCGTGTACTGAAGTATCGTATTAAAAAAAAAAAAAAAAAAAAAAAAAAAAATAGGTTCATAGTAATCCCCTGCTGCTTCTACGGTCTCGATGGAACACGCTCATTATCTCTTCCATTGTCTGCAACGGTTGGTAAATATAAAGCCTACACTGACTACGTCAAAGACATTGCCTTGAAAGCTGGGTTTCATGTTGAACAAGACTTTCTCAGAATCCCTAGCACCAAAAACATTGCCATTATTGGCAGAACCAGGCAGGAAGATCAAGATGATAATGAACTAGCAGAATCGATCACTAGAGCGAGCCAAGCATTTGTACCTCGCAAAACAGACCGGGAAAAAGAAGAAGAAAGGCAGGAGTCTTTAAAGAAGCCAAAATTAGAAAAATGAAAGGACATATTGCAACTTGATTATTATAACTCATGAGCTTTCTTTTCTTGTGTTTGCTTTTCTTTCTTTCGTCCTTTCTTTCTGTTTTCTCTCCCTTTAGAATAAACATGAAAGTCGCTATTTATCATTCAGTTCTATTTGCCTTGATCCTGCTTCAAGCAGCCTCTTTTGTTCAACCACAATTGCTGAACAATGTGTCTCACGTTTTGGGCGACATCACAGACCCAAAGCCCGATCCTCCCTCGTCCTCGTCGCCTGTCCCTTCTTCATCAAAAGAAGAATCGCATCCGCCTTCATCATCGGCAGCAGCGCCTCCACCAGCTGCTCAGACATCCAGCGCTCAACCCACAACCTCACAGCAACAGTCATCTCCGCCGCCAGCTCCCACTACATCGCAGAAGCCCTCAGTTGATCCAACTACTGAAAAGAACAATACACCACCACCTGCAACGAGCAACGCTCCCTCAGCTACTCCTAACAAACCTGAAACCTCCAACAATCCAACTGCAAACGATAGCACAAACACATCTGCACCACCTGCTCAATCGACGTCTACCACAACGACGTCTTCAGGGGGAGGAAAGTCAAAATCTGGAAAGTCCACGTCCTCTACAGACGATGTCTCTAGCAGCGCTGACCCCTCCTCAAGCCTTCCCTCCTCAACCAATGGATCCAACCGATCTGTCGATTCTAAGGCCGATAAAAACGATTCAGGTGCCAAAACAGGTACCATTGTTGGTGCAGTTGTTGGCAGTATTTGTAAGTATTTATACTCGTCTCCTTTTTTTTTTTTTTTTTCTTACGACTGACCCTTTCACAACCTCCTTTAAAGTCGGAGTCGCCTTGATTGGAGGTGCATTGACTTGGATCAACCGTCATGGTGGATGTGCAAAGCGCAATAACAAACGCTCGACTGATTTTGAAGACTACGGGCTAGCAGACACTGATTTCCCTCACCATCCTCAAATGAGATCACCGGGCATGCAAACCGCAAGCCTTGCAAACAGCGCTGGTATTGGCGGTGGAGCAGTGGCAACCTCAGTAGCAATGACTCCAAAATTGGGCACTAGTGCAACCTCTCCTACCATCCCACGTCTAAATGACCAAGGCACATTCTACGGCGGCAGTGCAGTAGAAGATCCTTATAACAACCCTCAGCAACAATATGTGCAATACCAGCCTGTAGAAGGCGATACGGGTCGTCCCATTGTGGACTACAACAATGTCCCCATGGATTACAATCAGCAGCAGCAGCAGCAGCAGCAGCAACAACAACAACAACAACAACAGCCCTACTATTACCAACAAGCGCAAGGAACCAACAATAATTATTACGATGAGTCTGCTTACTATTATGATGATGGCACGCAGCAGCAGCAGCAGCAGCAGCAGCAGCAGCAAACACAAGCCGGTGTTATCAATCACAGCGCCAATCCAAGTTATGACATGACTGGACAATATAACCTACACCAACCTGCATATCCTGCTACAAATGTTAACGTCCCTACCGGAGATAACTTTTATAAGCCTGATCAGGTCGATACAAATCCTCATTATCAGCGCATGCAATAAGGAATATAGATTCTCTGCACACCTTTTAGTACACATAATTTTCCTTAACGACTCTATTACATTGTAACACATTCCAATATATCCAAATATATCTTTTGCAATCAAAATATATTCATTCGTCTCTGACCGTCTCCTTTGTCTGGCATGTTCATTATTAAATTTTTATCCATAAATATACAAAGAATTAGGAGGGCCAAAGGATATGTACATTTTTAGTAGCAAAAAGACTATATGAATACCGTGTATATAGCATTATTATTCATTATAAAGATGGGTATTGCTTCTTTTCGCCTGCTTATTCCGCTTAATTCGAGTAATCGTATTTCTTTGTTCTTTTTTTTTTTTTTTTTTTTTTTTTTTTTTTTT
>MU619293.1:113440-138231 GCA_025201805.1 Parasitella parasitica
CAAAAGCAGTTTATCAAACTATTAGCTTTCGGTAATGTCTGTAACACACATTCATCAGTCTGCCTCAAAAATCACCCTCACCAGGAGAGATATCTCAATCGTGTCAAGTGAGGATTGAAAGGAAAAATACCTGTAACACACACCGGTAGCACATCATCCCCCTTCTCCACTTGCTCCTCTCTCCTTTCAAGAGATTCCTTTCATACATATTGATTGTCCTGAGACTTTAGACTTGACTACAGCAGCTTTGGCTCTAACGCTGAGCTGACTCGCATCCGTCAATTCAAGGTTGGGGCTGCGTTTTAGCAGTATGGCTGCCAGGCTCTATTCAATTGACACATTGTACAACGTAAACAAGAAAGTTCCAGGTTTGCTTAATTACGCTACGATATTTTGTCTGAAAAAAAAAAAAAAAGCGGAGAGAAATGTGTAAATTTTTGTTTCAGGCATAATATCCATAATAAATTAGTTGTTTATTTTTGGCACCATTTCTTTCTCTTTTTTTTTCTCTTTGTTCATATACATGGATTATGGGCAGTTTCACTAGTAAAAATGAATCAGCAGGCAGTGTTATTCCGGATTTATATGCTTCTGAGACAACCAATCAATTATTAAAAATACATTTAGCAAGTCAGAAAATCGCAGATGTGCTCAAGCATTCAAAATCCACTACACCAGCTTACTCGATGTCCATGTCGAATGCAGATCAGCTTAAATCAGCCGATGGCCTTGGCAACCCGCAATCCATCTCTACACGCGTTAGGGTGGCACAATGTAAAATACACGGCTTTGACACTCAGAGGGATGTAGCCGAAGGATTTCGAGAATTACAGCAACTGCAAGATCAGAAAGAAGCCCTTTATCCGTTGGCATGCTACTACTATGACCAGAAAGAGTACTCGAGCGCGTATCAGTTATTCCACAAGCTTCGAAAGGACAATCATTTTGCTCAATATAGACTAGCACTCATGCTGTTTCTCGGACAAGGAGTGTCTACCAACCACCAAAAAGCATTTCATTATATGAAACTCGCAGCAAATAACAGCAACAAATACGCCCAATTCATTATGGGCTTCTATTACGAGTACGGCATATTTGTCAAACAATCAGCTCAAATATCAATGATGTGGTACGAGCAATCCGCAAACCAAGGTTTTGGGGAAGCGCAAACTGCAATAGCCAATCTATTGCTAAACCAGATTGATGTGGTGGGTGCTGATGGAAAGCTTGATGAATTATCAGACAAGGATCAGCTATTAAAAGACCAAGCGTTGCGATGGCTACATAAAGCAACAAGCCAAGTAAGGAAACACACCATCCATTTCAACCATGTTGTTCACATCAAAGAAAAAAAAAAAAAAAATAGGAAAATGCAAATGCATTGATTCGATTGGGCGCTTTGCACGAAGAAGGCATTCTAGCAGAGAAAGACAACAAAAAGATTATCGAGTATTACACAAGAGCAACCAATGCGCCGTTTGTCTCTAGTTCGATGCTATCGCTTGCACACTACCTGATGGGCATCAATTACAGGTTGGGTGATCTCGGGCTTGAGCAAGATTTTCAAGCCGCACTAAACCATTTGACATCATCTGCAGATGCAGGCTATGCGCCCGCGCAACGTGTTCTGGGATTGATGTACGCGCAAGGTATTGGCGCGCCTAAAGACAACATAAAGGCAATCATGTTGTTTGAAAAGGCCGCATGTCAGGGCGATATAAGGTCTTTGGGTCTTTTGGCGACCCACCAACCAAACAACCTGCCGTCGATCGCTCTACTCTACAAAAAAGCAGCTAAAGCAGGGTCTCTAACTGCGCAACTCTCACTTGCAGAACTGCTACAGCGCACGGGTCAGCATGCTTTAGCTTTCAAATGGTTTGACGCAGCATCAAAAAACGTACCTGCTACTAACGACAGACAGCAAAAGGCCTCTATTTTGGACTTTAGCGTGGGCTTTGTTGACCAACGAAACTTGGCTCGGCTGATGGTAGCACGCTATCGTTATAACGGCTGGGGTGGAGTCAAGCAAGATCGACGCTGGGCATTTGAAGAGTTTCGGACGCTGTCTAATAACGGCTATCCCGATGCGCAGTATTGGTTAGCTGCCTGCTACGAAGAAGGTGTAAAGCGGGAACCGCAAGAGTCTGATGATGGTTGCTCATGGGTTGTTGAACCTGATTTGGAGCGCGCATACAAGCTTTACAGAAAAGTGGCCGAAGCCGGCGACATGGACGGCCAGTTCCAAGTGGCCTACATGTTATCGAATGGGATAGGTGTAGCTAAAGATGTAAATGCGGCATTCTCGTGGTACGTCCAATCTGCTGAACAGGGCCACAAAACCGCACAATACAGCCTCGGCATTTACTATGAAACTGGGCTTGATATCGCCGTCAACCTTGAAAAAGCAAAGCAATGGTATACGTTGGCAGCCAAAGAGCTACCCATGGCCATGGTCAGACTAGCCAAAGTCTTGCTTGGCTTGGATGATGACACTGAGGAAAACATACAGCAAGCGACTGACTGGCTAAACAAAGCGATCGAGAAGGGTGATGTAACTGCATTACGTGAACTAGCAAACCTGTACAAAAATTACGATTTACAGTCTTTAACAGCTTCAGACAGATACAGAACCGCGTTTGATTATTTCCAGCAAGCAGCAGACAGAGATGATGCACTTTCCTGGCATGCCCTGTTTAAATTCTATGACGGTTACTACAACACAGTACAGAACGTTGTTGTGCCTGAGGATTTTGAGAAGGCTGTCATGTGTTTGGAAAAGGCCGAGAGCTTGGGCTTTACACCGTAAGCTGTTTAAAATGCATGCAAGAATCGCCCTCTCATTATTGTACGATAGCGCCATCCTCGATCTAGCAGACCTTTACTACAGAAATGGGAAGATGGACGAAACCATGTCGATTTACTCCAAGCTGGCAGCATCAGAAGAAATGCAGCCAGTGATTGCCAAAAAGGCTCGCATTGAAGCAGCTAAAATTGTCGTGTTTGAGAAATACGGAGATGAGCATGACCAAACCAAAACGCATTCGAGGCTTCTAGACATTATCAGCCGAGAGAACAGCAAACAATTGGGCGAACTTTGTGAGGTATATGAATTGTTGGGCTACTGTGCAGAGAATGGCATTGGAACAGAGATGAATAAGGACAAGGCCATCTCGTATTATATAGATTGCGTTATCGAACAAGATCAAGATCAGCAGAAGCAGCAGAAGCAGCAGCAGCAGCATAAACATTGGGCCAAGCAGAGAGCCTTGTGTAGACTCGTGTACAAGCACATGGGAGAAAAGGATTATCAATCTGCGTTTGTGTATTTAGACATGTTGGAACCTAGTCTGGATGAAATGAGCCAACTACCGTCAGAGGATGCAGCTATACAGTCGCGTCGTATGAAGTATTTCCTGGGCTACTTGTACATACACGGCTTAGGCGTCGAAAAGGACACTCGTGAAGGCTTATACTGGTTATCAGACGCGGCAGACAAGGGAGAAGGCGACGCGGCCTTTGAGATTGGCATGCACCTGTCAAAGCATCAACAGGATAATTGCCAGCTAGAAATACGACAGCGATTTGAGCAAGGGGCCTTGACTGGACATCCAGCTTGCATGCGAGAGTTGGCATTCCTGTTGCTGGATGACGAGGCAGATCAGTCCTTTTTGGATGAAGATTACGACGGCGGCGCGGAGATCTTGGATCTTTTGCAAACAGCAAGTCAACTGGGCGATGTTAAAGCAATGTATCGGTTAGGACAGGCGTATGAAAACAGCTTGGGAGATGTGCTTCCTGAAAAAGACATTGAAAAAGCGCTTGAAGCTTATATGGACGCTGCTGAACACGGACATGAACAGGCCATGCTGCAAGTTGGCGATATCTTGGGTAATATCATGGGCCGACATCAAGAGGCAATGGAGTGGTTCGAAAACGCTGCAGACGAATTCGACAATATCAAGGCAAAAGTCATGTTGATATCTTACAGCTTCCAAGGTCTGTCTACACGCGGCAGAGAACAGTCAAAGAATGAGCCGTTTTCTACTGACAAAAGCAACTTTGAGTATTTGCAAGAGATCGTCGACGGCGAGATCGAGTCAATGCAAATCCAGTTAGACCCAACCTGCAATGTTGGCGATCAACAGCACGACCAGCTCAAGTTGAGAAAAAGCGGACTCGGCCTAGCATTCTATATTCTTGGTCAGTGCCATGAACTGGGCAGAGGCACACCAGTCAACTTGCAGCAAGCCAAAGAATGCTACCATCGCTCTGCCCTGATCTCTGACCACGTAGATGCCATGTGGCGATTGGGTGTCATTCACTGTGAATTGGAAGACAATGACGCCAGTGCGCTTGAATGGTTCCGTAACGCAGCTGAAAAGGGGAAGCATCGCGAGTCCCATTACCGACTGGGCATTTTTCATTTGCACGGCTTAGCTGGCTTGGAGGCAAATATTGCAGTTGCAAAGAAGCACTTTTCTAAAGCTGCAGAGCAGGGACATCCCATGGCGACGTATGAGCTAGCGCGCATAGTATGGTATAAAGACGCGGATTATTTATATGGCCATGAGCTTTTCAAGGTCGCAGCTCAGCAGCTGCTTGTTCCCGAGGCTTTGAGAGAGCTGGGCAATTTATCGCATACAGGCTTTTCTGTGCACGGCATTGAGCTGTGTGAGCAAGACTACAAGGCTGCATTTGCCTACTACTGTGAAGCTGCTCAACTGGGAGATGCCGTTGCTGCACTGATGGTAGGCAACTACTTTGAAGGCGGCTACCTACAGGAAGAGCTAGAGCAAGACAGCGAAAAAGCTCTGCAGTGGTACGAATCAGCCTATCGATTGGATTGTGGGGGTCTCTCAGAATTAGCCATCGGCAAATTAAAGCACACAATAGCAGATACGATCAACGATCCCAAAGAAGCAGACGATATGAGAGAAGAAGCACTTGTTTGGTTTGAAAGCGCCGCGAAAAGTCTACCGGATGGCCCCAATTTCCCCGCTCGAGTTATGGTTGCCTTGTATTATATAAATGGGTGGGGCCGTAAAACACGAGACACAAAAGCAGGACTTTACATGTTGTTGGACATTATGGAATTGGGTGGCCAAGAAGCAATTGTGCTTATTGCCCAGTGCTATGAAGAAGGCGTTGGTGTCGAATATGACATGAGTAAAGCTTTTGAATATTGGAAAATGGCTGCAGACACCAACGATCCCAAAGCATTGGAGAGATTAGGTGATTTTTATGCCTTGGGCTTGACTGGTCAAACCGACACATCGTTAGCCAATGAATACTATGCTCGAGCCAAGACATTGGTAGACGCTGATAGCAGCAGACGGCATCGCGGATACTCTTTAGAATCATGTATTTTATCATCAACATCATCAGCATCATCATCAGCATCATCAGCATCATTATCAGCATCATTTAGAAAATAACGCATTGCATACCAGTATATAGATATCATTAAAAAAAAAAAAAAAAAAAAAAAAATACATTTATTCAAGGTAAACCACCCTTTGAAAATCGCAGCAGAACTGTTATGAAATGCTTGGCGTTAGACCTTTTTTCTTGGTTTCTTTTTTTTTTCCTTCTTTTTATTCTTCACCCCATACACACACAGCATGTCTAAAAAACAACATGATTACTATTATTCATTCATTAGTCCACCCACTGAAGAGCCAGCTTCATCGTCTCGGCCTACTAATTCTTCAGCACCGCCAATAACGGATTCATTTACACGGCCTCCCCCTTCATACGATAATGTTGTGATGCCTACAAATGCACCAGGTTTCCAGCTAGCACCACCCCCAAACAAGCCAAATTTCGATGGCTACGTATTGGACGCTTCAGTTCCCCCATTTAATCCAAATGTCATGCCATCCGTGTCCATGCCAATGCCCAGTAACAGTATACCACACAACACAAGCGACTACGGCCAGCTCAACCAAGACGACTTTAGCAGTAGACCTAATGCGCCCTTACTCTCAGTGATCGAAGCGGATCATGATGATGATAATAATAATAATAATAATAATAATAATAATGAGGATGATGGTGATGATGCATTCCGTGGAAGACCAGCACCGCCTGGATACTCACTCTACCGAGCCAAATATGAAATTGTTCGAGATGGAATTATATCCCGTGATAGTCAAATCAACCAAGATGGTGAAGCTTTACTTCAATTTTTGTGTCAACACAACAAGCCACCTCGCATGCTGATTCATTTCTATGGTAAGTTTATTACTGCGGCATGTCTGTATATTTCTAGCTGTTCCAACTTTGCGCACCAGGTTACCACGAGGAGACAGTTTGGGTTTCGCAGAGCACTCGAAACCAAGATGGAGATCTTGTGGAGGAGCGAGTACCATCAACAAGGCGCATAGACGATTTCGAATTCAATATCGACTGCAGTGAAAACATTTCAGATGTGTGTCAAGGCATCTACGTATTGCCCAACCCAAAAACAGGAGAGCAAAAGACACTGCGACAGTTATGCGACCAGTACTGCCACTCCAAAAATCGCTTGAAAGAACTCAAACTGACAAAGCACGTTGACTGGGATTACAATGGATTGACACGGGCGTTGACTGCAGCCATTCGAGATTCAGGATTCTACGAAAATGTGGAGATTTCGTATGTCCTGGAGAACCAAGAAATTGTAGTCAAAACTGACTTCAGCATTTCACGATGGGCAGATAACCGATGGATCAAATTATTCCTCATCCTGTCTTGTCTCTGGATCATTGTATATCCCCTGATCTGGCTTTCCAAGGAAAAATTTGGCCATTCTGATCTGAAAAGCGCCTGGAATATGAGCATTTCAGAAAGAGATTGGTATGGTCTTCATATTCACGAGGTTATCAACTCCTGTCGTGGCAATTATATTACTGGTGGAGGCAGATTCTTCAATAAGAGACCATCGACGTATCCGGTCAATATGAAATTGTAACTAAATGCGAGTCTGCCAGATTAGAAAATCATTACATTCTTGAATATTATACTAGCAAGTTGAAATATAAGAAACCATGTCATACAATGCTGTGAGCATACTTGTTTCAAATCATTGTATAATGTATTGCTCTCTTCAGAAGCAGTGTACGCTGGAAAGACATCACGGTTAAGCGGGGATTGAAAACAGCCTCCTCCTCCTTCTCAGTTTAATGGCGATCACTTTTGAGGAAAAAATGGTCGTCGTTTTTCACCTTTAAAGTATTTCATCAAGTCAATATGTATAACAAACTCCTCAGTAAATTGAATGTTTTATATAGAAATTGACGAGATTTGTATGAAACAATTTTTTTTCTTAAAAACAACAAAGTATTAACTTCATTAGAAAAAGTTAAAAAACAAAAAAAAACAAAAAAAACAAAAAAAAAGTATTTCTGAAGAATAAATCAAAAACAGGCAATGTATTCAAGCACTCCAAAAATAAAGGCAACGGAATGAAAAAAGACACTTTGATGGTTGGTTTTTGCCAGTAAATATGATAGTAAAAAGATTCATTTTTCAACCTAAAAGTTGCATTTTGCATTTTGCTGATGCTCCAAAGGCTCTATTTTCAGTAGATCAACAAGTGAATCTCAAATCACTCGTGACTTTATATCAAACTTTTCAAAGGAAGCAAATTACCATTAATCAAGTCGATTGCTTCTTAGTTAGTTTTCCCAAGTTGGCTGTATTCCTGTGAAAATGACTTCTATCGATCCTAACCAAACTTTATACGTTACAAATTTAAATAGTCGCATTACAGTCGAAGGTAATTTTACAAGAATTTTTGCGTTTCACATCGCGTGCGTTTTAATGACTAGCTATACGGCAGAGCTTAAGCTATCTCTGTACGGGTTATTCTCCACATACGGACCCATCTTGGACATCACAGCCAAAAAGACAGAAAAGATGCGCGAGCAAGCTTTTATAGTGTATGACAATGTTGCTTCTGCAACCACAGCCAGGAGAAGCTTGAATGGATTCACATTTTTCGAGAGGCCCATCGTAAGCGCACGATTAACCTACTTGGACCCAAGCACTAACAGTAGTCGATAGAAAATCGAATACGCAAAGACAAAATCAGACGCTATCGCCAAGTTGGACGGTACGTTTAGACTGAGGACATACAAAGATAAATCTGGAGATGAAGTGGGTGTGGCAAAGAGAAGCATGAACGAAGACGATGCTGAAAGATCTTCGAAAATGGCTCGAACAGAGAGCGATGACAGCGATGAAGACCATGCATAATTACATTCAATTTATATACAGTATATACATGTGAAATAATAAAACCGTTGAAAAATGAAGCTTGTTGCTGACTGAATTCGATCAAACACCGGGCCTTTCTTTCTTGTTTTTCTTTGTACATGTACATCTTGCCAGTGGTTATGTCAAAAAAGTATCTGCCCATTGCAGTATTATGCTGCGGTTTCCTTCAAGATCACTCAACAAAGAGCATCGATTTGACAGTAGGAGGGCATAACATCAAGCGGGGCCAAGTGCAGAAGATCCAGATGTTGCGCCGTTTGAACGAAAACTATTGCACAAGAAGACAGAGGTGCGCGTTTTTCCCTTTCTTCTAAGTATATATCACACTAAATAATCAGCAAATGCACTCGTATCTTGTTATCGGTGGCAATGGATTCTTGGGCCAGCATGTTCAGGAACAAATTCGGCTTCGCCAAGACGGCTCTACCATTGCCGTCTTTGACATGTCTGAACCCAGAGAGCCCAAATCTGATGTAAAATACTTTACTGGCGATCTTCGTAAGTTTGAAGATGTCTATAATGCCCTGGAGGGAATTACTGCTGTAATTCATACTGCTTCTCCGCCTCATGTCAACACAAGCAACCCTCCCCGCGATCTTTATTTCAGCATCAACGTTGAGGGTACCCTGAATGTCATCAAGGCCTGCCAGGAGCAAAGGATTAAGGTTTTGGTAGTAACAAGCTCAGGCAGTGTCATTTCAAACGGTGAGCCAATGGTCAACATTGATGAAAGCGTGCCGTATCCTCCGAAAGCTATCGATGTTTACACTGAATCCAAGGTAAATCACTGCGTCAATTTAGGCGAGGATTATATCTGATTTTTAGTAGATGGAGTGCGAGAAGGAGGTGTTAAAGGCTAATGGCCAAGGTGGTTTGTTGACCTGTACGATTCGTCCCTCTGCTATTTTCGGTCCTGGGGATAGACAGCTTATTCCTGGTATGCTTGAGGTATGTGAACGTGGCCAGCACCGGTTCCAAATTGGAAACAATCAGTCATTGATGGATTTTACCTACGTTGGAAATGTTGCGTACGCACACGTCCTTGCTGCCGAGAAATTAACGATTCCTGATTCTGGAGCTGCTGGTCAAGCCTTCAATTTAACTAATGGTACGCCTGTACCCTTCTGGGATTTTGCCTCTCGTGTCTGGGCAGAGAATGGCTATTACATGCCCAACAGCAAAAAGATTATCTTGTCCTACAACGCAAGTATGGTGATTGCTCTTATTGGAGAGACAATCTTTAGCATCAAAGAGCTGTTTTGGGATAGAAGTCAGCTTAAGGAAGGGTTGTCTCGTGCCAGAATCAAGCAAGCAATGTCATCCCGTTACTTTGATATTTCAAAGGCTAGAACCATCTTGGGCTACGAGCCTAAAGTTGGGCTTGACGAAGGCATCAAGATCAGTGTTGCTCATTATAAAGCGAATCACCCCATTCAAGCCAAGAAATAACAACGTTTACACACACACACACACACACACGCCTTTTAAAAACATATCCCATTTCTTTATTGATTAATCCATCATTATTAATAATTGCTCCAAGCATTTGCGTTATCTTGCTCTTTAGTCTCGACTTCCTCTTGTATTTGCATTTGAACATAGGCAAGCTTATCGACTAGCGTTTTCATTGCCATAGTTACAACCTCTTCGGGTGCTAATGATCCAACAGTCTCTGCTTCAAAGTAGAATTTGTCTGGTTTGGCGTTATAATCAAATGCTAATAAAAAGAAGGGGGGGGGGGGGGGGGGGGGGTTTAGTCGATTGTTAACGCTGTATGAAATCTCACTACGTACGAGCGTCTTTGTCGGGTGGTGTTTCGAACTGTGCATTTTTACTCAACGGCCTAAATGAGAAGTTCAACATTAAACCGCACTCATGAGCATCTGTATCAATTTACCATTCATCCTCTGATTCCTCGAACCAATATGTGGTGTGTCGTAATTTATTGTACGGGTCGTATTCAAAAGACACGCCACTGACAGGGCTCCATTTAGCATGTTCTTTTGCGACACCCTATCATGCAGTTAGTCTTTCTGTGCCTGCCTTATACATCTCATCCTGCTAACCTTTTTGGCGATGCATTTCAACTTCAATTCATGTCCTTTACGCAATTTAACCAGCAGTACGCCAGAATCGTCTTTGTCTAGAAATGCATGCAAACTAAGTCGTGTCGTCTATACAGATATATGTTCATTGTCCTTTTTTACCTTGTAAAACTGGCATAAATGAAGGATTAGATGATGAGAGATCTCTAGTGGTAACATCTTTTGTTCTGTCATCGGTGCATTTAACATGAAGTGTTAATTCTACTGAACAATCAGGGCAATATTGAGAACATGTACAATCCTACATGAGCCACTACGTTTTAGTTGGTGCTGTCTATACATAGAAATTTACTGGTATTTACTCTAGTATAACGTAATTTGTCTACATCTCTACTGTCGATAGCAACCATGCCAAGACGATGCGCTAAAAACTCGTCGGCAAGGACGGTGGTATTTGTCTCAATTTCAACCATATCAATAGCTGGCAATCAGTGAGTTAATAGGTTGCCAAGAAATCAGAGCTGAATTGTCAATTCTTTACCAACTGTAGGAACCTCGGCAATCATAACTCGACGAAGAGAGTTGGCAACACTATTATCTCTACTATTTAACATGCAAACACGTATGTTGCTATGTATTAAAACGTACCTCAAGTCAGTATCACTTAATATAAACGTAATACGATCTTTGGTGAGCTCTCTGATAGTAATGTTTGGGCCACTAAGTCCATATGAGCTTCCGATATCCATAATATGTTGATAATCTATAAAGGAAAAAGAGAACGGAGTGTGTCGTTTACAGTTTAGCGTCGAGTTAACCTACCACTCTTGTAGAGAAAATTTCTAATTTGTCAAAACAGCGGTCTCGCCACTACTCCACAGCACAGATTCCCTTCAAAAGTGAGTTTAAATTTGATGCAAGTGCTCCAAGGCTTGTGCATCCATCAACGTTCAAATGTCTAGTTGTTTGCAAAATAAAAAGAAAAAAAAAACTGCAAATGTATCATTGCAAACTACATAAAAGCCTGGAATTTATTCTACAGCCCTGCGGTGCCATACGTTTTGCCAAAAATTCTGGGAAACTCGGGTGTTCTAAACGACATGGTCACGATCTCGGATGCTTGTATACTATATCTTGCTAGATCAAATCAGGTCAGTAAACCAGACGTATTTATAAGAAAATAAAAGGCAAGTACTGGTTGCTTCAATTTCTTTCGATCAAGAAAGACTACTTAAAACAATGAATAGCGACAATCTAGTCGACTCAATGCAAATCAAGAGGCATTAATTCAGAGTCACGACTCATTTGTCACCGGTGAAATGCGTGTACAGTTGAAGATGTTAATTTCCTCCTCTGTTTATCCTGTTAGACTATATAATCTTATAAATATGGACCTTGTTGCACGTAAAAAGCTCAACTTGGAGGTTCTAAAAAGACACGATGCCAACATTTGCGATATTCTGGACCAGTCAGCTCATGCTGTCGTATACAAGTTTGATACTGAAAAAACCAGCTGGGTAAGATAGTTGATATTCATTATGCTGTCTCTATAACTAACAATCGCTTCGTTTTGATCGCTCAGGAAAAACTGGGTTATGAGGGAGTCATTTTTCTAACGCAAGGGTAATCATCAAGACATGCCAGAATTTCGTTTCTAGTAATTCTAATTTGAATCCTAAACTTAGGAAAGCTGCACCTTATTTTGGTTTATACGTTTTGAATCGACTTTCTATAGAGAACTTTTCATTGCACTTGACAGATTTCGAGGAAATCAATCTAACAGACGAATTTATCATTTACCAGACAAGTGAAGGTAAGATTTCAACCGAGAAATTGGATCATGACCACCAGGGATATTGAATTTGAACCGTGTCGATACATTTCTTGCAGGTGAAGCTTGTGCATTATGGCTTTTTGAAAAGAAGGATCGTGAGCGAATCTTAGCAAAAATTTTGAAGTAAGCGTTTACCAGACAAAAGCAAAAACAATCGTGAGTATTTAGGACAAGTATAGATTACATGAAGGCATAAAGGCATTGCCATCTACTCAGCAACACCAGCAGCAGCATCAAAAGTTACAGCAGCAGCAGCAGCAGCAGCAACTTCAACCAACTGAACCAAAGGTAGATATTCTTCAAATGCTGAAAAAGGCTACAACTACGAGCCCTCCTTTACAATCTGTCGAGAACGATCTATTAAACGTATTGGGTCAAAAGCTACCATCTCAACAACAGCCACAACAGCAACCACATCAAGTACCTCCGCTTATGCAACATTCGCCAATGCCACCTATGATGGGTCAGACACCTCCCAACTTTGCGATACCTATATCAGAATGTGCTGATAGAGCTGGTAATAGACTACAAGAGCTTTTTGACAGCAGCAACCACAATATGGCTAATTTGAATATGATTGAACCGCCACAGCGACGGGTTATGGCTAATGGCGAATTAACAAAGCCTTTTTACCCTCCCTTTATGAACATGTCACCTGCTTCATCTCCAAACAATAGAAACCCAGGTGCCCTACTACAAGCTCTTCATGGCGGGCTTCCTCCCCAACCTCATGCCCTTCCATTACCATTACCGCAACAGCACCAGCACCAGCAATCGGTTCCTATGGGAACACCTTTAATGCCTCAACAGGTCATGGGTTTAATGAGACCTGAAGTAGCCAGAAGGTTTGGCGGTGGTAGACCGATGTTGTCTAAGCCTGAATTCATTCAGCAACTGTTGAACATGATTCAGGTAAGTTTTAATAACTTTTTTTTTTTTTTTTTTTTTACTCTGGAGCCATCTTTTAAAATTATGTATTTAGTGTGATCCTACTTTTTTCGACATTCTTTACGAGAACTACAAAGGGCAAATGGGTCCTCCTGCTCCTGCCCCCCTTTAAATCTAGATAAATCTGTGAAAAAAGGACATTTGATCTTCTGTACCCAGATCATCTTATTGACCAAATACTCAATTACACAAATTACTATTACGATTTTAAATGATGTTTTGTCTCAGAGATAATTGCAAAGACCAACATTCCTCGTACACCTTTATATATATATATGTATTGTAAGGAACCATTCAACAACGCAAGCATCAAGATGCTTCAGATGAGAAAAATCGGATTTTTTTAAAATAGGCTGGCTGTATACCAAGATACGAGGTCGTATGAGCCTCATTTATCAGAAATAAGAAGTTATTATCAAGCGGGAATAAGAAACCAGATAAAGAAAAGTGTTCAAAGATGATTCATATTTTATATTTCTCGATTTAGACAGTGGTGTGAATGATGCAGAAGATAGGATAGAGAGTATTTGTATCTTCTTTATTTATTTGATTTCATGCGGATATGTTACTTTTGTTGAAGCGAGTTAAGTATTGTTATCCGACCTAAAATTATGAGTTTGAGAAAGGGCGGAAAATTCTATTATATCTTTAAACAGAAGCAAAGGCACTATTACATTATAAGAAAAGAGTTGAATATTTATTTTACTTATATTACAAAAGAGATTGATGAGATAATGGTGATTTTGTGGGGCCTACTGCTATTGTGAGTTAGCATTTGGAGTATTGTTGTCTACTTTGAGCTTCGTGGTGGGTGCTACATTCACATTAAAGAAAGGAGTATGCTGAGTTGGAGAAGATGGACTATCTATCTCAAAGTAATCAAGAGATTTATAGCTTGCAGATCTTTTCGGTATTGTGTTATGATGGATGTCGTTATCGTTGATATTACATAATGAGTTAGATGAATGAATGCTACTAATATAGTTTTTGAAAGATGAATTGAAACTTGATGGTCGACGTGCACTCTCTCGTATCTTTTCCATGGTAACTTGTAGACTCGAGGTGTTGCTTTGCGTATCGTCTTTATTGCTGTGGATATCAATCATGGTTGTTGGTAGTGACTCTATATGTAGCAATTGATCTAGGCTGTCTTTGGGTGCCGGGGTTATGCAAACCAACGGAAATGCACCTTTCTGGGCTGTAGTGACATTATATCCCAACGCCCAACCATCATCAAAATGCAACGCTAAACAAACAATATCCCCAACATTCAGTTCTAATTCATCAAGCATTTGTGGCGAATAAGCATGGGCCACTGCAAAGAATTCTTCGTGTAGAATTGTATTATCAATGACTGGTTTCAGATGAGTTGGAATAGTCGTCGATGCATCACCATCAGCAGTTTCCATTTTGTCATCTCTAAATGGTGAATCAGATGTATTCAATTTAGACGCATTGAAAGCAACATCATCGTTAAGGGTCGTTGCTGTTAGATTATTTGAAAACTGTTTTTGCTGCTGTTGAGATGTGATGGTGGTCGAGGTGGTTGATGATGACAAAAACTGCGTAAAAGGGTTTTTGTGTGTATGGTGCCTTTTTCTACAGCAATACCAAATGCCCGCAAAGAGTACTGATGCAGCGCCAATCGAGCTGCCAATGACGATTCCGACAATTGCACCTGCAGACAGGGAGTGTTTACAGTATGTTACTTGCTGACAGCACTCATCATTGTCATGATCCCTACAATAAGTACAGGCAGCACGAATATTGTCACCAAAGCCTTTTAAATTGTTGTTAATTAGACAATCAGGCTCCACAAAATTAGAAGGTGATAATTACCACAGGAATAAGGTTCGTTTGCGATACCGGATATACAGTTGTCGGCGATTGTGCCGTTGAAGCCTTCCCACGTATTACATTGATCAGTATAAGAGGCAAGCGATGTATTTCTTTGAGAAGAGTTTGAGCATACCCGAGGATTTTGAGTGATGCGGGTAATACTGTCCACCCATTCGAGACAAGTAGATTGACAAAGAGGAGGTGGTGTCAATCCATTGTCAAAGTTGCATGGCAGGGAATAGCTCGGGTTTTGTATCATGGCAACGCATAGCCTAGTAAGGGAGTACCGAGCATAAGGAATAATTGGGTTGTAGTTGGAACTTAAACATCCCAAGGGAAACAGATAATCACTTGTCGAGTTGACATATTCAAGTAATCGTTCGTCGAATTCTTCAATAGTGGTTGTGTTTATCAGAAATGGATAATCGTATTCCAGCCCTGGGAGGCCGATGTAGAATTGAGAAAATGCTGAGCAGGTTTTTGAGTTGGCTAAAGAGACACAGCTGTTTTCAGCATCTTTAGCACTTGCCACTGCTAAAATTAAGGATATAATTGTAATTAAAAGCATAAAGAAGTCTTCATGACACAACTCTTTTTCGAATGAAAATAAAAAAGAGGGTAAAAGGGATTATCAAGCAAAGAAGCGCCACTTTGCAACTAACCAACAATTAGAAGTTTGCCCAGTTCAGTTCATTGACATCCGATTGGTTAGACTCACGTTCATATTTCTCTCAAGTATCATGAATTATGGATAGATTAGAGCAAGTTATCAAGGCACCATCAAATGCATATATGCTATAATTGGCCATTATCGAAAGCATGTCAGAGCAATGGAATTCAAAGTGTTGTACAGATATGGAATTGTTCATAAAAAGCACGATGGCTTCTTATGATCAATCCAGATATTTACCAACGCCGTCTTATTCATTTTTGGTTCAGCAGCTACCTAAAGAAAATTGGTTTCTCCCATTGCTATCGATAGATCATTTGTCTTTCTTGGCGGTTTTGGTTTAGTATCTGCCTGGACGACTATGACTATTTTTTCATGATGTCGTACGCCGTAATCAAATGAAAAAAACAAAACAAAAAAAGCCCTTGAGTTCCAAGCAATCAATTATATGATACAAACGGCAAGAAAGGTTGAATAAACCTTTTATTCTGTTTCATTTCCATTAACGTGTAAACTACTCTGGTGTTTTTTTTACAGTGCAGAGCTGGTGCGTTGAATAAATGATTGCACCCCTTCGCAATGGCAAGAATCATGAGCTAATAATAGTTCCCTCAAAGCAATTACTTCACTTTTTAAATCACCAACCATTACACTCAATGATTCGTTTTGCACCGATAGAAAATCTGCCTGTTTAATCATTTGCTGCTGTTCATTTTTCTTTCGTTCTCTACAACGGTAAGCTAACGATTATCACTGTTAGCAAGCAACAAGGAAATTCAATAAGGTAACTACCGGCAAGTCGGTTTCGCTCTAAACTCTGCTTTCTTTTAAATGTGGTTTCTTCTGCTGATGGCTGACCTGAATTTGTTTTGGATGAATTCTGTGATGAGTGATGATTATATAATAGTTGGCTTGTTTGCATTATTTGCTCGTGTTGCTGCTGCTGTGGATCATGTACGTCAAACTGAAAATTATATTGATTTTGGTGCATTCTTTTTTCTCCTAATCATTAATAATGAAAAGAACTAATTTCGCATAATTTTTTGTTCCAATTTACCACTTCTGTTTGTGTGTAATGTTTGTTTGTCGCATACAAGCTGAAACCTACCATTCTGAGTCATACAATTAGTGCTTCCTACACCGAATGTTCGAAAACTCTGCCCGCTTTTTTGAGGCTAAATTGATCTAAACGTGTGAAGTTAATTTTGCCCATCTTTTCAAAAATGGCAAACTCATATTTGAGTTTGTCTGTTGTTTGAACGTTCAAAGCATGCTATTTTATGCGGCAAGTTCTACCACGGCTATATAGTTTGGCTTTGTAGTCATATGCATCGATCTTTGTTCCACGGAGATAATATGTGGTACCAAATATAAAGAATTATTCATATTTCACGTACTCATTAAAATAATTAGGTTCTTACTACTATTTAATAAAGCTATCGTATGAAATGATTTTTATCAGGTCAATGTTGACATCTGCATAGCAAAAAAGCTATTTAGCAGATACAACAGCAATACAATGTCCCATCCTGAAGTTGTAAAATGTTCATAACTCTTGTTCTGCAATTTTGCGATTCTCATAAAAGAGATTCAAAAAAGATATTATCATATGCCCTTGATGGGAAGGAAGAGAAAGTCATTGTAGAAGGGCTCGTTCAGATATCGTATAATTGTGAACAGAATCAAGATTTTTGTGCTAGGTTACGAAAAGGGCCCAGTAGATATGATTGATTTGAGATAAAAAAAAAGGAAAATATCACTACCATAAATACACAAAAGATTTTACTGATCATCTTGTACAATCAAGAAGTTCTCTAAATATTTTATATTGACTGAATCTACATGAGTCAAGCTATGAATACAGTCAGATAATACTTTACAACATTTAGTAGTAATTTTAAGATCAAGATACATAGTGGACTGCGATCTAACGTGGAAAATTTTAGCGTTAACTGATGTATCAATTCTGAAACTGGATGTCAATATATTATAAACTCGTACCAAAGAGTAAAATATCATATCATATAATAATAAAATGACAAGACATTTGGGATGATAGATATATAATCTACCCATTTATCTTTTGGATCCCATCGCTAAAACATGTATCCTCACATCGTTTCCCTCAGTTCGTAGAGAGTATATAAACCCTCTATTTTAATATATTAAACGAATCTTTACCTGAATATTTTTCATCCAGTTTTTTTTGATAAATGATTGACTTCGCTATCTGGCGAAAACATTTTTGTAACAGAAACCATAAATTTTCGTAGATAATCGCTGATAGGCAGCGATAAAAAAGCAAATATAAACATGTCTTAGGTTTCATTGAATTAGGAATGATCATCGCTATTTGAGCATAACCTGGTTCCCACTGGGCGATGTGTCCATCAAAAGTTATCTGCAAAAATAGTTTCACGTTGGCTATCGAAGTTTAAACACAAATCACGTGATTTGTTTTTGTGCTGGATAAACGAAGTTAAATAAAGAATGGGTGTAATAAGTATTTGCTGTAGTACTACTGAAGCTACAACAACTTTTGAATCATTATTATTAATTAGTATTTAATTGAAACTAGATATCAAGTCGATATAAATTCATCTGAAGCCAACGACAACTCAGCTCTATGAAGTTAAATTATTTTTGTTCCTGAAAATATCCACATTAATATAGTTATCGACAGATTCACATGAATCAATCTACGAACACAATCAGATCATGTTTGAACATTTTATCGTTAAGCAAAATTATATCACAAGCAAGCGCGGTCTAAAGACCTTTTTATTTTATTTAATTAGCTAATCATTTATGGATGTGAATCATTCACCAATAAGTTTAATTTCATAATTTAGAATAAGTAGAAATTGATGGTTCCTTAATATTCAACACATTTCATGATTACTTTATTTATAATCTATGACATTTAACCTTAAACTTGATCAGGATTGGTTTCCATGACAACGTTGCCAAAATAATGGAAACCATTGTATTATATGGATGCCGTACCTCAGATACCTGAAACTGAACAATCACAACCGGGCCACAACACGAAATTGTTTGAATTTCATAATTGATAAATTATTTCAAATATATCCTTTAGATATTAAACATCTAAATAAGGTCAAATATTTAGACAAGTCTATAGGGCTGCTTAGTATTTAACTAAAAAGTTGTACGTACTGTATCCGTCGTATTATTCGTTGATCCGATGGCAGTTTATCCCTGAATCTAAATTTAAACCAACCATATCATTCTGTTTTTTCTTTTAATCATATATCTTTTTAAAAATCATAGCATATTCAAGTAAATGACAATCTCTATTTTTATAAATTCGCATTATCATTGTATGTTCTCTGTTAAATCAGCATATCCAATATCAAGGAAAGAATATACAGTCGGGACTCTTATAAAAGACGGATTGATGTATAAAAATGTGTTTGATGTAGCGAGTTGTCCCCTATTCAGAATTGATACTCTACAGTACAGTGCCTGGAACCTGGAATATACCAGAAGCTTATATGAAGCTTAGCTTTTGTTAGTAAAATCACCTTCAACCTCAATTTTTACCTCTATTCTACTTTTTATTCTACATTTTCAGCATTAAAATCACAAAAAAAAGGAACGCTTGAACTGGCACTAAGCATTATTATAAGCAACAATCGTGATAGGGCCTCTCTGTTAGTAACAATTAGCAGCTTTTGTGATTATTCACAAATAACAAGGGGTTATTACAGCAAAACATTGTATTAATTAATTATTCTCTTCCTGTTTCATCATATTACTATGAAGAAAGTATACTTGCTGCATCAAAAACACTTACTTTATAGAGCTATGTCATGTACTAGAATTGATATAGACCTGATATCATCCCCAGATAGATATTTTTTACAGCTTAAAAGCAAAAAATTGAGCTTTGTGTGCCATTTCTTGATCGATTTTAATAATCAAAAGTGCCCTGAAAACACGAAAAATAGTATCCACTGATAAAAGACTATATTATAGATGATTTTGGTGCAATTTGAGCAAGATTTTTTTTTCGATGAAAAATGACGGATTTTTTCAGTTTTTCCCTTGTATCCACGCATCCAAAATCATCGATTATGCATTATCCTCAATTTTGACCTCAAAAATGCAACTTTTTACTATGACATATATTGGAGGAAAATGATCGTAAAAGACCATTCCATGATCTGAAAGACTGGCAATGAGCTTTGATTAAGCAAAATATTAACTTTTTCCTCTTAATCTGTTTTTGAGGTTTTTCCGCAGAACTCCTTCCATAAGCATACGGGAATTATGAAATGATACCATCGTGTAGAGCGCCCAAAAATACAACTATTATCATAGACTGACAGCCGTGGTATGCATAGTATCACAGGATGATATCTTGCCTCAAAGGAGTAATTTTGGTTTTTTTTTGTCCAAATGGAGTTTCTGAAAGAATTTTTTCTTCCTGATTTTGGATGCATTGAATCTCCGCTATCAATGAAAATGGTATTATTTTGAAGAAAGCATTAGCTTTGAGAGGCTATAGCTTACCCAATTCATGAGAAAAATAATTGCAACCTATTCTATTTAAATGGTGTGCTCCTTGGGCTTTCTAATGGCGGCACGTGCATGGCTGTAACTGGCCTGACGATCTCACGCTCCAATTTTGTAAAATACTTTTCCGAAAAAAGTCAGAAAACTCGCTAGCTTCATCTGATATCAACTTGAAAAGTACAAAAACTTGCTCAAAACTATGCAATTATGTAATCAAAAGTTGCCTTATAATCTAATGCATTACTTTTCACTAATTGGTTTTGTGTTTGAGACCGCTAAACATTGTTTTCTTAGAGTTTTTGTCTTTTCTACTGTTAAAAAGCACCTAAAATCTACGCTGGCTTTACAAAGATGCACACTTTGAGCCATTCCAGTATTAAGGAACAGATAACACAGGTTTGACTAGCTTTTCTACTGTACAACTAGATATAGAAAACCCAGCCTGTTGGTACTTGTCTGACAAGACCTTCTACACTGGAAGACGCCAGACCAACTGAAGGTATAAGAAAGTACTAGAGAAAAGGAAACAATCTGCCACTAGGATAACACACCCATTCATAAAAAATTATTCATATAGAAATTTACGAAACCCCAAGGACATAAATGTGGTTATCTTCAACTTTGCTCTCCGTTCCTGAATCCAGTTGAAGGTTATTGATCCAAAACAGATACACTTGCACCTAGAATCAGAGGTGTTTGTTGATAGACAACTGTAACTTTTTTAAAGAATATTTTGTATTTAAATATATGATTTAGAAGACTTATTTCACAACAAATTCTCTTTGTATTTTCACTATGAATGAAATAAAGCGATTACTATTTTTCTCAAAATATGGAAATCCCCACTTAAAATCTTAATAGGGAGACATTTCTCTTCTTTCAGAAACTTTTTAGCTTCTATCAGATATAAAATGTTTGTTACCAGAAACCGTAGAATATATTATCACAACCACCATGAACCTTATAATTTACTTGAACTTTTTTTTTTTTTTTTTTTTTTTTTCAGAAACTGCAAAATTGGCAGTGGTAAGGATGCGATATGAATTCATTGAATTTTTGCCGATCCAACAAAGCCATCCGATTCGTATTAAATTCATTATTCAATAAACAACAATGTCTTCCCCTTTGATTAGCATTGTACTTCATGAGATAGCCCGCTGAAGGCACGAGCAGCGAATCCTCATTGAAATGAAGGTCAAGCGTTTTTCATAGTACGAGGGAGGGGGTCGGAGCAGGCTGTGATATATAAAATGTTATAAGTAGTGTGGTGTAAAAGCAAAAGATAAAATATTTAGTCTAATATGTTGCCTCTCAGACTATTGATTGCAGCACAGTGTCACAGAAAAAGGGTGTTAAACACGTTTTACCCATCCAAACCTTTATCATTTGTCAATTAAAGTCTTCAGACATGTTGCACGATATTTTATAAAGTCATAAATTAAGTATTCAATATTGTTCTCTGAATGTTTGCCATTCTTTCCACTTCATCTCTCTTTCACCTTTTTTTTTTTTAGTCGCATTCGTTTTTAACTATGATTATTAGAATCAAGCCTATCTTGTTGTTAGGCATTATGGGATCATTTGTTACTATCGCTTTTATTTATCAAATCCTTAAGCCAAGCTTACAACAAGTAAGCACCAGGTATCTGGATTCTACCGAAATTACCAACTACACACTATTAGAATCACTGTTTTCAGGTACGACACTTAGCAAACAAGTCTTATGAGAATTTATTTATAGATTTATATAGTTTCATCATACTACCATAGTGTAACAGAACCTGAAAGTCAGGACACCCATATCATTCCGACGCTTAAAGATCTCGAAGAATTTGATCTCGACAAGCTCAAGACGAGATTCATGATACCAATGCCTTCTAACATCAGCACAACAGTTATCTTTAAGTATGATTCATTTCAACTAGCATCTATTCAGCTTGACTTTCTGCTCTGTCAATCGATGCCGCCAACTGTCGTTTACATTGTGTGTTCAAAGAAGGACAGGCATACAGTTATAGACCTCATTCAAGAGAAGGAAGAAAAGTTCCATATCGCAAATGTGATTCGACCTAGTGCCACAGCCAAAGATGAAAAGAGTGCTTGGTTTACTGGACTCGGACACTACGACATCAACACTGATTTTGTGGTTTTGCTGGATAACAACCAAGTTTTGCCAAGTAGCAAGTATGTCGAGTTCATCGTTCGCTTGTTACATTCATCGACATTTGTAAACACTCTTGTTGGCACCGAAAGCAGACATTGTCAGCAAACGAACAAAGCAAAATATGTGAAGCTGCTTCAGGACGTTTGGGTGCTAAAAAGAGAATGGTTTTTGACGTTGCTATTGTCATCATCACCATCAAATGCCATTTCGTCGGATTTGTATAGTGCTTTACAGATTCCATCTGTGTTGATCCCTAGCGATGATTTACTAACTGGCAATACCAACAGAAGAGTCAATCTAAGCGAATGCGTTGATGGCCCCAGTGTTTGGGAAAGAGAGGATTCCGTAGCATTTTACACAGAGAATCAGCCATCGTCTGCTTTAGAGAAATTAGTATGCCAATTTGCGTCTCAACATCAAGCTGTTTACATGATAACAAATGCAGCTCAAGTCAAATCACCTGCATGCCTTCTTCAAAAACCCAACGTGAACCATTATTCAGTTTCTTCAAAGGAAGAGTTTGCTGTCATAGTCAATCAAATACAAGCACGGATTGTCATGCATCAAGAGAAAAACAACAGGATGTTAGACGCGGCAAGTATCAAAGATACGACCCTGATTGCACTCCCTGATTTGGAGCATCATAGCGATATGCGATGGCTATCAACGCTGTCAATTGAATCATTGAAGGGTAAGGAAGGTACTTTATTCTGTGGCACATAACTTATCCCCTTCCTTCAGAATGGAACACACCTTCTGTCAAGCTAATTGTCACTACATCTGGACGCAACAAGTCCTCTCAAGTGGAACGGATATTTAATTCGATCAAGAATGCAGACTATTTAGGAGATCAAGTTGATATATCAATTTTAATGGATGGGAAAAGTGATGAGTTGACAACAAAGCTTGTTGATAATTTACAATGGGACATTGGTGACAAGCAGGTTCGTCGTCGTATATCCAGCGTACACCCAATGCAAATATTTGCAGAAGCCTGGTATCCTTCCAGTGACCATGAATATGCTGTCATACTCGATGACCGCGTGGAATTATCAAATGCCTACTACATCTGGATAAAGTACAGCTTGCTAAAGTACCGTTACTCGACAACAACAAACAAACACACGTTTGGCATCAGTCTCTACTCACCACGTATTGTAGATACCGATCCATCTGGACGTCGCCCATTATTATCACCACCTACTCGCAACAGTCATAATGACGCTTCCCCTTATTTAATGCAAGCACCTTGCAGCTCCGGTGCTCTATACTTTCCTCAGCATTGGAGAGAGTTCCACGACTACATAACTGCGAGATTAGCTGATCAGGCGATTGTGAAAAGAGGGTCGGGAAACAAGCATCTGCTCAAGGATTCTCTGTTGACAATCTCAAGAACGAATCGATGGATAAACTCCTGGAGAAAGTACTTTGACGAAATGGCCTACATGCGTGGATATGTTATGCTGTATCCGTCCGTTCATACCAGCTACTCGACGCTGCACATAAATCTGAACAAAAAGCTAAGGAAGATGTATCCCTTTGCAGAAAAATTATACAATGTACCTCTCAGTCGCACACTACCATCTTCATTACCAGATGCACACGATTTACCAGTCCTAGATTTACACGGAAAGTCTTCAGATATGGCTACTTTGGGAAGTAGAGGACGCAGGCTACAACGTGAATTCAGTGCTTGTAAGCCAACAGGCAAGATCCATGACTATGATGCCTCAGATATGCTGTGCTCGTTCAACCGATTGATACAAATACCCATAGAAGAGTCGATTGATACTATTTCTATTAAATCAGTAAGTCTCTACACCTAAATTCTACACACACCACTCAATTCCTGCATAAATAAACTTGTTCTTTATTTTTTCATTTCCCCTCCTCCCTTTTCTTCTGTTTATTTCTTTCTCTACCTGTATTACACATCCACCATTCCTTAAATTTACGTAAAATTAATATGCCCGTGAATAACGGTGAAGGTTCTGAAGAAGATCCAACTCAATCACAGCCGAAGCCACAGCCACAGCCACAGCCTCAGCAACAGGAGAAGAGACCATTATTACCAAAATACGCTACAACGACGCACGCAGATAAAAAAATTGCGTCTGTATCGACCACTGATTTCAACAAGAATCTAACTGTAGAAAAGGCTCATTTTGACTCTGCATGCTCAACTAATATTCCTCACCCTCCCACAGCTAGTGCTTCCACTCCTGTATCTCCTCCGCCTCCATTAGTAACAACACCACCGCCAATTGAAGAACAACCCGATTCAATTAATACTATCCCTCCGCTAAAAACATCTGTGACACTGCCCACAGTAAACACAAGTCAATCACTGAGTGGTGCTTCAACCCCCACGGCAGCCTCAATCATAAACACGATACCAAGTCAAAGCACCCCATTGCTGACTAAATCGACAAAGCCTGCTAAAACTGAAGTAAATGAGAAATATATCAATTGACACCTGATTTTTCCTTT
>MU619293.1:138276-180555 GCA_025201805.1 Parasitella parasitica
GATGGCATAAATAAATAACCTTATTATAGGATCGTCGAAGTACTATCAAGAGGAAAAAGTTGCCGCCCATGAGTGGTACAGCCACCCCATCTGAAGTGTTTCATAGGAATTTGGTTGATGCAGTGTCCAATGTAGAAGGTTTGTTATGTTGTACATGGTAAAATTAATACTGATGCAATTAGATAGATTCCGATGAGAATGAGCAATATGTGTATCCTTACAGTGGTAACAATACGGACACGACATATCACATAAACTCAACAGACTCCATTCATCGCACCACATCGTCTTCACTCTATAGACCTCAATCAACGCGGTCGTTCATACACAACTCGTCTCAGCAAGATTCGGTACCGACGAAATCCTCCTCAGGCTTTTTAGGAGATCTCCTTCGACCCATTTTGTTTAAAAGCAAGTCAGATTCAAAGGCAATCTACAAGCAGCAGCAGCAGCAGCAGCAGAGAGAAGAGCACTTATCTCGCCCAAAGCTTAGAAGCTATGTCATGGATCATCCCTACACGCAAACGAAAGATTGGTGTGATGGTAAGCATAGTCCTCCTTTATCTCAAGGCGGTGGAGGAATAGGAAATCGGCGCACACTGTATACAAATTATGGCCTTGGTGGCGATGGTGGATACACAACAGATGATGAAGAGGCTCAGCACCTACTGGCTACTGTCCAGACTCACCCAACAAGACGATTACAGCATCAGCAGCAACAGCAGCAAACACAACAAAATAGGCATAGAAAACAAACAAATGCATGGTAAACGAAAAGCACGTTCGCATCAAATAATACTAACTCTACACACACATTTTTCACACAAGCTCACGAATATTGCGAAATCTTTTGATTGTCCTAATATCAACTGCAATTGTGTTATTTTTATGCATCACATATATAGCAAAGCCGCTTGGAAAAGTCAGTGTAGAGATCAGTCGTGTTCTGTCATCCGACAAGGAGCTGATTTTTGATTTGCACATCAATGCCATCAATTCAAACATTTGGACAGTACATGTTGCGGAGGCAGACATCAGCGTATTTGCCTTTAGTCAGGTAGTTCCCATGAATTCCTTACCTCCCATTGCACGAGGTATAGATCCTGCAGAGTATCTAGGCGGCTTTTATCATTTTGACGAACCATTGTCTTTTCCATCCACCTTTCTGTCCCAAAATCCTGTTACTGCCATAAGTCAAATCCGCATAAAATCACCTGGGGCTGATAAAAGTGGAAATGAGCGATGGTATGTGTTTTTGGGATACTTGTAATCATTAGATCTCATCCAATTCATGACTACGCACTCTTAGGTCTCGCATTATCCGATACCCCTATGGGCTTGTGGTCAGAGGTGTCCTCAAATACAGGCCATTGGCATTTCTAAGTCCATATCCACAATCAGTTGCTATTTGTGATGTGGTTCGTGTGAATCCGACAACTGACAAGGTATCGGAAGACCCCGACCAAGGCTTTTGTTTGAGTTATCGTGATAATCACACTGTTACCACAGTGGCTGTCGGTTCTCGTAAAGACAAGCAAACAATGAATGGTGATTATTAAGCGGCTCATTCTCCCTTCCCTTTTCATACACATATATATATATATATATATAAAAGACAATATTGTAATATACTCCTTTTGCCAAAAATAAAACAAGAATGTCGCACAATTCATTACAAGTGTCAAAGGATCGCTTCAAATCAGTTGTGCGATAAATAAAGGATTAATCTTGTGAAAGCTTGATTTGTTGCCCTCGTCGTATAAATATGGACCAGAGGAGAAATATTTGCTGTCAATATCGCAAAGAAAACAGCTTCAACTGTCTATACATTTGCTGTTCACGCATGCTCTGCTACTATGCATTTATTTCAATCTAAGAGCAAGACATCTTGACGATAGACCATTTGAAAGCGTCCTGACAGAATTGATACTTGAATAAGGTCCTATTTTTCGTTGAGGTAACTTTTCCCCGGTGTAGCCTGTTCTACATGGATATGGTACTATAAAACTCACAGTAACATCATAATGGCATTATTTAGGATGTATGGCATATAAAAATGCTACTGTCCTCTTTGCCTTGAACAATGTTTAAATCTTCTTGATGTAGATTTTAAACTAGTGAGCGATCCCCTTCTCTGATTAACTTCATCGTAAATCTTTGATGATGCAACTTTGATGGCCATTTTCTAATCATGTCAATTGATACTACCTCTCACCCAAAAATTACTTGAAATGTGTGAATTGCTAGGAGAGTCTCCCTACAAAAAAAAAAAAAAAAAAAAAAAAAAAAAAAAATATGCAACTCATAATAGTCTTGTATATTGTGGGAAGCTCATCGGTTCACGTAAATACTCATTTTCATTAATTAAAAACAGCTGTACATGGTATACCGTGTTCATTTGATACGTTACGGTTACAAATCATGTCTGTGTCTGTGTCTGTGTCTGTGTGTTTATTGCGCCAAGAAGTTCCAATTATCCTGACATGATCTTTTCACATATGGTTATATATTTCGTCACCCCCATTGAAACAGACTATATATCGTTTAGTGCCAGCGTCTGTGGCGTTGGGGAAAGCCGGAGTTGGACACCCTCATAATAAAACCTCGCGAGATGACAGATTGGTACCATGGGATCTTCAATTCGGATATTTATTGTGGGCCCAAGGACAATAAATTGCTTTTTTTGGTAGACTAATTAAGAGCTTAAAAACAATAAGGAGGAACTAGAACCTCAACAAAAATTACCAATCTAATTGATCCAGGCATCAGCAAAGCCAGCAGACGCTACTCTGCATATACGCAAAATGCAAAAATATTGTTTTATATACTGGATGACAGGATGTGTTTCTGTTTGTTTAGATTTGGACTATTTTGACTCATGACAAAAGAGGCACGAAAATAAGAGGATATGGTTGCCAGCTAACAGGTCGATTAATTAACAAAAGTACAATGAACGCAGTTGGAAGAAGGGGTCCAGATTAATTAATCAGGTTTTGTATAAATACAAGCAACTTTGCTATCTCATTTCATTTCTAGCTTGCTAATTCATTCGTCATGAACTCCTCTTCTACACCGCTTTCCGGCTGGCTACATAAATTGACAACTGCAAATACGTTTGGTGCATCCAGGTGGCAATCCCGATATTTCGTTTTACTCGAGTCTGAAATGCGCTATTACAAGGATGAGCATTCTGTCAACGCTTCAAGGACAGTAAATCTCGGCGACATTGCACAGGTTATCAAAACAACTCTGCCGAGCCATCCCTACTGCTTTCGATTAGAGCCTACTTTATATGCCAAACAGCACCAATATACAAAACAACAGAAAAAGATTTGGATAATGAAATGCAAATCACAACTAGAACTTGATTTCTGGGTGTCTGCTCTCAATCATCGATTGTGTAAATTAGCAAAATTTGCAGACAGCAGCGAAGACGAGGAGGACGAGGAGGAGGCACAGAAGCAAGGGCAAGTGCAAGAGCAAGAGCAAGACGAGGAACCAACTGGCATGGTTTCTCCTAGACTTCAACCTTTTTCTACTCCTGAACAAAGGCGTTCTCAACCTCTCGTGTCATTATATCGTGTGCTGGCAACATATTCCGCTGACCCTCTCCAGCAGCAGCAGCAGCAACAACAACAAACCCTCAAGTCTCCACCTAGACCCTTAAGAAAGCCCAAACCGTCTATTTCTCGCAGAAGAGGTGTCATTCTATCACCGCTTGATATCGAAAGCATCCCTGGGCTGGAAATTGACATGCTGGCATCGTCATCCTCTCGAGAATCCAGCATTCCTTCGCCAGCAGTAGAGACTAGAGATGAAGAATGTCAAAATGAAACGATGGGCCAAGCAAAGAAACTGGTAATGCATAATGTTCATGTAATAGATGCATCTTCTCCCACTTTTGCACTGTATAAAGCACGCTATCACCTCTAGAGCCTTATCGTTATTCCCCGCACCAACTACATGTAATATCACCAGCCTTCATATTCTAATTGTACAAATAAATAAACCCGTTCTATACATATTATTTTTTTAAAATATAAAAACGTTTTATATAGTATATGTATATATCGGAAGTCAAGTTAAATTTACATAAGTGCACAACCACAACCAGCTGTTGGCTCTGCGAATGGATCAGGGTTTCTATTGCCCCAGACCGATGGTATCATCATGTCTTGGTTCGTTTGGCAGTACTCAATAAGGCTATTGTATTGCTTGTTAGCTTAATACATGAACAAAATGGTCAGTGCTTACGATCGACTTGCTTCTGAAATAGGTATGCGAGAAATTTCTAATTGTTCTTTTAGTTTGTCGTTTAATTCAAGCAATTTTCGTAATTTGGCTTCTGCAATTGCTTGTCGTGGCATGATTGAAGTTTAGAATGAAAGGTGATAGAGACAAGAAAGAAGAAAAGGTAAACGAAAAGGTAAACGAAAAAGAAAGAGAAAGAGAGATTATATAAACCAGAAAAAGGGGGTGAATGGTACACATCAATATGAGCTTACACAGAAGAATGATTTTTTTAAGGAGTGATTTTTTTCCTTTTAGAAGGGGGGGGGGGAGATGTGGTGGATACACAGCCGATTTTTACGGTAAAATCCGGTTTCAAGGCAGTTGATTATGTTGTTTAGCTAAAGTATACTACGAGTAAAATAGGGGAGGGTGTTGTAGAGCTCTAATACACCAACAAGACGAGGCTATGAGGCATATGTACGCATCTCCTTACAAACAACTTGCAAATAGATAGCAGTCTGATTTGCGCTATACACTTTCTTTCTCTTCTTTCCCATCTATAAACGAAATGGTTTACAATTGGTCTCTATTCAAGTTTATTAAATCTTATTACACTGCGACCCTTGTACCACAGCGACTGCACCAACAACAAACAGACGAATATGTGAGTTTAACATTGTATCCACTGACTCTGAAAAATCAAGTTGTCAGCAAAAAAAAGCTTTATGCCCGCACTAGTAAAAATCAGCTTGGTTTGCAAATGACCATGATTACCTCGTTTTCACCCATTCATCTAGACTACAAATTATCCCGCGATTGAATTTTTGTTTATTAAAAGAGATTGTATATATATATATATATATCGTATAGTGTAATATAGTGGTGTGTTGTGTGTGTTGTGTGTGTGTGTGTGTGTGTGTGTGTGTGTGTGTGTACGATGGTTTAATAATCCTATCATGCAAATAAAACGTTAGCATCATGCCAGCAGTGCGCGCTGCATATACTGTACCTCAAATCTGTCAGGCATCAGCACTGGTGCGACCAAAGACCAAATGTAAATGATATGGCAGATCCATCCTGAAACAATCTTGACCCAAACTGCCGTGTAACTTTGTCCAATTCGAACGAGATCACCGCCATCATGCCCAACACCATCTTTGAATTGAATAGTGTTCCAATTGGTCAACACCATCGAAACATACATGGCAGCAATCGCAAACACAAAGTGGAAGAACGAGTAGCTGTACAATGAGCCGAACCTTTCGTCATCTTTATCGTCAATGTTGCTATCCAATTCATCGTCGTCGTCGTCTTCGTACAGAACTGAGCGAGGCAACGCGCTGTGTGAGGATTAGAGAGTCAATACAGTGTCTGCATAGGACATTAGTACAACTTACCCTTGTTCCACAGCTGTAATCAGATGCTCTCTAGCAGTGCCTCGAGTACTCATGCGTTGAGCTCCGGCCTCTACTTGATTAGCCATTAATGGAACAGCGCTTGAGGTATCCAAAGATTCATGATCATTTAGTCTCGGCCTACCTGAAGACTTGCTAATGAAGGCGCCGTCCTGAGTAGCAGCACGGCTGGTCGAATAAGCAACAGCCAGAAAAGTAAACACAGCGCCTAGCACCACAGATGTCGTTTGAGGGCCAATCGACTTGCGCAATGGATTGCATTCTTTATCGTTGGGCTCATTCGCAACAGCAGACAAAACCAGGTATGTGCAGTAGATGACAACAATTGAAGCCTGAGACAGGCCAGATCTGGCATTCCCTTCCTGAATTCGGGGAGAAATACACAGCAGTGTGACCAAGACGCAGAGGATGAGATTCAATGTGACAAAGAACTGGTTCAAAGAGCAGCCGTTTGTAGCAAAGAATCCATACATAATGCCAGTCAGCGTAATTGCACCAGCAAACATGAGCAGTGTGCCGATAATCAGAATGTTTTTCCATAAATTAGAGTCATTCATTTCGTAATTTTCGATACATCGCTCGGTCCAACTGTGAGCAAAATCCACAAGCAACACCAAACCAAACAAGATGAAGATGGCGGCTCCAAACAATGCAAAGTAGTTTCCCCACACCATGAAAAATCCGCTTGGAATAAAGAACGAAATTACCAACAACACGATCCACGCCAATATTTTGGGTCCCCACCAGCCGTTTTGTATAGCTGCTCTCTTTTGTCGGCTATCATGGACACCTATCAACAGGCACCCTAAAATTGCGTGAAACAGCACAAGAGCAAAGGACACCCGATGCACACCCATTACACCATAGCAACTGCCTTCTGCACAGTCCAATTTCATGTAGTCAAGTGTGAGATGTTCTAGTTTTTTGATGGCCCAGTTGGATAGCATGAGCCATGCAAGCTACATACAAGAAAAGTAAGAACCTGCGATTTTTTTTTTTGCTAGATGTATTTCACAGCTTACAATCGAGTTGAATAAAAAGATGATCTACAGAGTAAAATTTCCATTAGCAAATTTAGATGGTTGCATTTAGATATCCAGCTTACCGCATAGCCTATGCGAGTTGCTATGGAATTATTACAGTTGCAGCTATTTTTGCAGAGTAAGGTCGCTGATGGCGGCTTCTGTCGAGATTTTGATAGCATACCTTTTAAAGGCTAACGAGCAGGCTGCCGCAGAAAAGCAGCCTGCAATCCAAGTGCCTACAGTCGATAAAGCAGGTAAAGCAAGGCAACTAAGAGCTGCTCCCATGGTTGTGATATATGTTCGAAGAAGAACAAAAAAAAAAAAAAAAAAAAAGAAAAAGGAAAAAAGCACACCTCGGGGTTTGCTCAATTTCTTAATTTATCCACAATGATGCAATTTTATTGTTGAAGCGGTGTGTGCCTATCAGCACCTATTAATAGGGTCATTAGATGAATATTGCTAATGTCGTTAAATGTAAATGATATCTAATAAGTTGGTGCGAACTTTTGTGCTCATGACACCCACGGCAGAGGGCCATGGTACAAGGCATTGTTGGAGGGGCAGTAGTTTAGCAAAGGAGCCAAAATCGGACATGAAGCGCTGTAAGGATGTCTGGTTGAAAAGGGCTTCTCAGTAGCCGTAATAGAAATGCAAATCAGCAGAGCTTACCTTCTACGAAATGGATTTCTGTGCATCTTCTTTTGCTTCAATGTACCATGACAGCCGTACAAATCCCTCTCAAACGGTCTCACAGAGTTATTCATCTCGCCCTCTGCTCGAGAAGGATCTTGGTCTGCTGGATCAATGCCAATGTAATGAAATCTGAACGGATCATAAATACACATGGTAAAGTAATCCAAACAACAGCACACTTACTGGTCAACGGGGTATCCGATCGAGTGTCTGTGGATGTCCTCAAATCTCTTTCGTTTGAACTCAAAACCAACTATGGTTATCTGGTTTGGATAATTGCCTGTCATCTCTGAAAAGCGGCAGATGGAAAACAGTAGATTTTCATGCGAGTCTTTTGCGTATTCTTCTGTGATCATCCTTTGGATCAGGCTTGATTTCAACTCTGCTGATATGCTAGTGTCGTGCTGCAACAGCAGGTGAGCGATGCTCCAGTAGGACGATGCCTCTGATCGTGGGCCAGCATCTGGTCTTGTTTCACCACTGCACATTGTAATTCAGTTAGTCGTCATTGTCATGGTTACAGAGTGTCTTGTTTACCCTGAGAATATTAATGATGCTTTTTCATCTTGTTTTAATATATCAATGCCCTTTTGAATATGCTGAATGAATGTGTTTACTTGGCCGCCTTGTTGGTAGGGCTCCAAAATCCAGTGTTTATCGTTTGTAGTCTGTTCCATATCGTCAGGGCCTGTGTAAATAGCGTGTCCAGCTACAATTATAGCGTGATGGCTTTCTGTCAGTGGAAAAGGAGGCAAAGGGTCATGCGAGCTGAATATTCCAGGATGATTTGATGGTTTTTGGTTGCTGTACTGGATTATGTTCAGAAACAAACTAAAGAGCAGTACTGTCAGCAAGATAAAGATGGGCAATTGTCGTTTATTGAGCCTTCTCCATAGACTGTTTTGCGTTTGTCCGCCTGTAAATGATGTGGTGTCAATATGTAAGGGCAGTATGGCCTTTCGTTTAGGATTGTTCGTATTCATTATTTTGTAAAGAGAAAGGGTCGTTTAAAACTTTTCAACATCCACTGCAGCTTCGTAGTATCAATATTGAAGTGCAGTATAAAGTTTGAAATGGTCAAGCTAGTAGAAATCTTTTTTCAACATGTAGATAGAGAGTCTTCACACTGGCCAGACAAAGGTCATTACAGATGGTTTGTTTAAACGAATATCCGTTTTATCGAACGCTCAGAAACTGCGTCTTCTTTGTTATACAGTAATATTGCTATACGCCATCATGGTTCATGCAAAATACAGGATGCATAGCGAGCATTAGCGTGTCCGGAGCATCGACTGTATAATCTATGTGTGCACAGTGCTCGACTAAGAAATGCAGTTCACATCAAAAATCGTTCAATACCGTTGTTATCACTGATTTCGGCGTAAATGAAACACAGTTGCAATGCTTTTTTTAGATCTGCTTTGCTGCTGATAAACGGTACTCCTGGATGGGAAATAGCCATCTGAAATATAGTAGTCAAAAACACGATCTTTTTTTTTTTTTAAAAAAAAAAAGAGCTAATGCAATTCGACAATGTCCATGAATGATACGATAGAAATGTCATAATGTCATTCAGAGCCAGTTATAAACATTAGCTCGATAGTGGAATCAACTCGATTTGAACAAGGCAAAGAAAAAAAAAGGGGGGGGGGTTGGGGGTACAGTTGGCAAATCGCTGTAGGAGAGAGATAATATGTCGATTTGTTGTTCTATGAATAATCAGGGTGGTGAAACAAGATAAATGAGTGTATACGGGCATAATTTTGATGGAATTGAAAATCGAAATTCAATAGTGTTTGTCAGATCTTGGTGGTAGCTCGCCGAGTATAAATAGAAACTCCATTTTGAATACAAATCAGATCCACACTACTCTTCTCCTCCTCTACTACACAGTTGAACATGTCTCTCTTACTTAACTGCTCTGTTTGCCAACACCAATTAGTTGATCCTGTTACATTGTCCTGCGGCTTTACTGTCTGCTTGACCTGTCTGCCATCGCAAGAAGAATTTCAAAGGTCAACATTTGTCTGTCCAGTCCAGCAGTGCAACAAGGAATCTCATTTATTCGGACCCAACCTGTACTTGGACAGCTGCATCAGCCAAATCATCAAGCTGAAGCAGTCTGATGATAAGCAAGTAGCAGAGTCGCTGCAATGCTCCATTGGCAATCACTTGCTACAGCACCCAATTACTTCGCATTGTGGACACAGCTTCTGTAAATTGTGTGTTCTGCAATACAAGATTTCTAGTGACTCATGTAAAAAGTGTCAGAAACGCTTACCCAGCTACCAATTCATCCAACAGCAACCCCCTAATTTCATACTACAGCAAGTCTTGTCTGCTTACAATCAGCAATACACACCTCCGTCAGATAACGTCTCTGCAGCAAACCACATTAGCAACATGTCAATCTCTTTCAATCCGCTGTCATCCACCGCCTCATATCAATCCATCCCTATTTTTCTCACCGAGTTTCCAGTACTGCCTTCTCAGAAATTGCGCATTCCAATCTACACTGAGCTTCATCGCACCTTCTTTGTCAACTCTTTATTGATTTGCAAAGAATATCAATCGCTTTGCTTTGGTATCATGGCTAAAAACAAGGCAAATCACAAGGGCCATTATGGTACCATGGTGAAAATCAATGCCGTCGAACAGAGAAGCAACGATCTGGTTGTTGATGTTATTGGTCTTGATCGCTTCCAAGTGACCAGTGTGCTGAAGGAAACTGACGATTATCTCAAAGTTGATCTTGAAATGAAATTTGAAAGTGTGCAAGACCTGGGGCCCGTTTCAACAAGGCATTGGATCGACCATCGACAAGAAGTACTGGAGAAGCAACTAACAAAGCTGAGCCCGCCTTTATCTCCAGATGGCTCTATGGAAGATGTTGCAGTTTCAAACGTAACGCTACCCAAATCACCTCCTGCTGAGCCTTTCATTTTCACTCCAGCAACAAAATTATCCAGCAGGGTCCATGATTTTGTTAGCGATTTGGCCCATAGCGCTCCTTCTACTTCATTCTGCAGTGCCATTGAAGGTCTTTTGGGTCCCGTCTGGCTTGAATCTGTTCAAGGTCTCCATGGCTCCTTGCCTGCTGCTGACAACGCTGTTGCCATGTGCTGGTGGGCTGGAGTTGTATTTCCTGTTAGTAACGCGGATAGATATCACTTGTTGGAAACTGGTACTCTGGAGAATCGCCTTAAGATTGTTTTGTCTTGGATTGATGATCTCAAATCTCAATGGGGCAACTGTCGAAAAACTGCCATGAATTCTGCTGCCAAAGTTGGCAAATAAAGCAGAATCACCTCTTATACCTGTTTATACACTCTAATCCATATGAAATCAATGGTCTACTACTGATTTTTTTTCATTTTCTTTATTCCCTTTCCTCTCCCTCACTTCCCCCCCCCCTCGTCATGCCTCGCTTTCTTACATATACCTCTATGTTTATACATATTTCTGCAATAAAAAGCATTTAACGAACATTTCGAGTAAGGGATAATATACATTATAACATACAGATCGAATATTCTCTGAAAAAAGGATCGAAACATCTATATTGTTCTATTTCGTTCTTGCTTCTTTATTTCAGGGATCACTGATTTCACATAAAATCACGATCTTGAGACGTTTATTTTTCTCCGATATTCTCTCTATCGGCTGCCTTGATTCTCGATCTCACATCCTATTCGATCTAGCGCTTTCTCTTCAACGTTGATTTTCAAATAGATTCATCTGAAGACTTTTTGGCATGATTTATTGAAAATCAACGGACTTTAACATTTACTTTCCGGATTGAAGGTTTTCCTCACATATGCAAGTTTGTTGATGCGGCATTGTAATTTATGGGTCGATTAATCAACAGACATTACCCTGTATAACGGTACATGGTCAGCATGCCTATTGTTTTCTTTAGATATTCACTAATCAAAATTCGAGAATCAATTGCAGCTGTATTCACACTTTGGTGGTATGCTCCTCTTTTCATTTAGGAGCAAGACATATAAGCCCAATAAATAACTCTTAACTGTCTCAACATAATTTCACAGCCGAGATGCTGAAGAGTATGGAACAAAAGAAAGTTTTTATGTAGCTTCAAGCTATTATTGGCTTACAAGCAAAATATTATTGTAGTAATATAATATCGAGTAGGATAGAAACAGATGAGATAAAGAAAAATACTTGATAGACGACATTCTTTTATTCGTGAATAACAACACCGTAGATTCGTTAGATGATTCTTGATGACAGATTTAATCGTTGTCAGAATAACCAATCGTTGTATCGAAAGTTGACTTGACACATGCAATCGTATGATCAAGCGTATAATCTGGTTGCCTTTTATTAAACTATGTGATCTTACAAACAATAATGAAATTGATGTGTCAAATCAACGAATTTGGATACACTTTGGGGTTTAATTTTCTGCACCCTCGATATTTGCCTAGATTGCCACGGCGATATCCCTTGATTGTAGCTGAAATGAGCAATACTGGATTGCTCTAGAGCTATTCTTATGGTACCATTAAAAATTTCTTTGTATGACATAGAAATGGCATCGTTGTATCCATATTCCTGAATGTTCCACCCAATAAAACGATGAGGATTTTTGATTTGAATTAAGCGTGTGCATGTCTCAGTTAGATTTTTTCTTCCCTTACCCCAAACTGCTCAACTTACTATGACCCTACGCACCAACGACACAGAATCAAATCATGTCAGCAAGTTTTGGGCAAAGACTAACTTGGAAGATGCAATCACAGAGGATGACTCTTCGGACAGCATTGTACTGGGAAAGAAAGGTCGTTCAACGATAATGCTGTCAGCAGAAGAAGAAGAAGAAGGAGGTGAGTATTGTATCTGCCAATTTGTCAACTATATTTTTTGATGCCAATTATGTGGTGCTAGATGACATTTCCAAAGTTGTACCCGCCAGCTACGAATATACCATTCAAGACCCATCATCTTCTTCAAGTGAAAACGAACAACCGACTAAAAAAAGCCATAAGAATAGTGATGTTAGTCTCTTCAACCCTTCTGTTAACGAAACCAACAGCTCGACCAAAAGATACCAAACGAAAATGCTATTGGCTTCTCTTATTGAACGCTTTTGTTGCTCTTACGGAGATACGCCTGATGCAAATCGAAGAGTGTTTTTTCTCATATGTCAAACCCTGCGCTCCCTGGGGATCATCGACGCCGAGTTTGTGGATGAGATGACAAGCGTAAGGTCTGCTTTTCAACAAGCGTTCCATAAACTATTTTACACGGCTGTCCAAACCGTCAGAAATCAAAACTTGGTCCATTTTGACACTAGTTTGCCGGTAAAGCTGATCAAAACTACACCTCTTGGAGATCCACCCTTACTCTCGCCAAACAGCTCCAATACAGAGCCTTCGTCGCCCACTTTATCGTCATCGTCATCGTCACCGCCATCCACTCGTTTTAATCCACGGCAACCTAAAAACGACTACTTTTCTCACTCATCTTCCTCTGGACGCCAACCTTCGTTTGGTGACAATATACTCGGTCACTCGGCTAAAATGAGCAATTCTGTCACAACAGCTACCAGCTTCCGCTCCTTCATGTCCAATACCACCAGCAGTATTCGCAGCAATGACGATTTCTTTGGCAACCTCAGTGTGCAAAACTCTCGCTACAACAACGATTTTGTGGAAATCAGCCTACTAGGCAAAGGGGGCTTTGCAAGCGCTTTTCGCGCTCGCAACAAACTGGACGACATTGATTACGCCGTTAAAAAGATTCGGTTGGGAAACGATATTGAAGAAAGTGATCACAAGAATGAAAACCCCTATGAGAAAATATTTAGAGAGATCAAGAATCTCGCACGATTAGAACACCAGAATGTCATTCGGTATTATTCATCTTGGCTAGAATTCGACGATTCTGCCAACTGTGAATCAGTGGCCACTGATGGTTCTGATTGGGAAGAAGACACTTCGAGACCTTACATGGGTCGAGGCTCGTTATCTAACGAAAGCAGCGCCAGCATATTTCAAAGCAGAGATCCCACATTCAGCGAGCCAGGCGCTGGTTTGTTTGGTCGTAATGACGATAGCGGCATATCTTATATACAATTTGGAGAAGGATCAACTAGTGATTTTGGTGGAGCAGAGTCTAATAGCTCTTGGTCGAATATGGCCAAATCCCAATCATACTCAAAACCACAGCAGCAATTGCCCAAATCTAAAACAAAGACAAGTGGCTGGACTCTATTTATTCAAATGCAACTATGTCCAAGTAAGGTTTTTTGTTTGTTACACACATTATGCGTTTTGTAAACACGCTAAAACTCTACTAGCTACTTTGCATGATTACATTAGATTCCGTAACAAGCAATATTCAGAACGAGCAGACGTAAGCATCGTGGACACTCGAAGAAATATCGAGATATTTGCTCAAATCTTGGAAGGAGCCGCGTATATCCACGACCAAGGGCTGATCCATCGAGATTTGAAGCCTAGCAACATTTTTCTCAGTATGCCAAACACGTCTGCGTACGTCAACAACAGCGATGGAACAAGAAGGAGAAGAAGAACCAGCAGTGCTGGCGCATGTATGGAGTCTTCATCCACCACTGCCAGTTCGTCCTCGTTTCATAGTACGTTGCCTAGCGACAGCAATATCAACATGTGGGAAGAATGCTGGGTGCCCAAGATTGGTGATTTTGGCCTAGCTGCTGAGGCAATGGACGAAGCCACAGGAGATACAGTGCTTGTACCTACCCCCATGTCGTCCACGCCTCCTAGTCCAAAGATAGGGCCCTGTTCGGATACTAGTAGCTGCAATAACAATGTTGACCAGCACTTGAGACAGCGACCAAAGAGACCGAAACCTAAGCGTACTCGGACTGTGGGTGTTGGTACCCGTACTGTAAGTATCGTAGTGATGTGTGGGGTATGACGCGCTTCGACTAATTCGTGGCAAACGTATAGTATGCTTCACCAGAGCAATTAGCTATTCCAGCACAGGCATATGATGAAAAAGTAGATATATACTCGCTGGGGATTATTTTATTCGAGCTATTTCAGCCATTCACCACAGGCATGGAGAGAGCTGATTCAATAGACAAACTAAAGCGCGGTTTATTTCCCAGCGGATTCTTGGAAATGCATCCAAAAATTTCTGCTCTGATACTTTGGATGATGGACCATAAGCCTGACCATCGACCTAAAGCGCATCAGCTGCTGGAATTCGAGCTCTTTTCTCACCCTAATGTCCAGGATGATGGAGATATATGTTTGACACTGCAAACGCAGCTGCAATCGAAAATCAACCAATTGGAGCGTAAAAACAATGAAATCAAAGAACTAAAGCAAAAGGTAATTCAGGTCGAACAAGAAAAGACACAGGCATTGCATGAAATGCAGCAAAAATTGCAGGAAATGCAATTGAAGCTGGACCGATATCAAGAGCCTCAGAATGCCATGAAGAAATGTTCCATCTTGAGCCCTACTCCTTCGTTTTTGAAAAAGAAAAAGGAAGTGAGGTGGTCGTCCATTGATTCGTATGATAAGATATGAGCTGATTTTTTTTTTTTTTTTTTTTTTGCAAGTTTGTCGTACGATTATTTTTGTAAATACATATAATTTTTATTAGTATTATTGATCAACTGTTATTATTAATATTAGTAGCATGTGTGTTGCCGTTGTTGCTATTAGCATTATTACTATTTTGAAAGGATATAGACGATGAAAATTTACCAAAGGCTTCCAAAAACGCCTTTTTCTTTTTTTTCTCTTTGCCATGCTGAGAAGGACTGGATGATCTTCTAGGGCTACTAGATGTGTTCAAGTCCAGTTCCGATGTGGGGTAGGATCTCTGTTGGTGTGGGGTAGCAGGTGGGCTATATGCATTTCGAGTAGGAGAGTACATTCCACCCATTGTCGATGATCTTTGTGGTTGCTGTGGAGAATAGGTGGGCTGAGATATTGACTGGTTGTTGGCTAAAGAGGGGTTTCTTGATCTGAATGCTTGTAAAGTGGGCGATGCTGTATTGCTTGCAAAATTATCAAAAGTGGATAGCCCGGCAGACGACGATGCAGCCGTCGTTACAGTCGGGTTCTCAGTAGTTGAATTGGTATTGTTGTTATTGTTGTTTAAACTCGAAGCTGATAATGACGCTGTGGGTGAGATGGCACCTGGCGGATCCATTAAATTGTTTGCAGCCACTACAGCAGGTGTCGAAACAGCCCGCGATCTAATTAAATTGATATCATTCACACTCTGTTGCCGTTGCTGCTGTTGCTTTTGCTGCTGTTGCTGCTGCTGCTGTTGCTGCTGTTGCTGCTGTTGCTGTTGGATCATTTTCTTTGCTGCAATCATCATTTTCAGCGCACGTATCTGTAAGCTCGTCTGATGCGACAGCGCTGCTGTTTCAAAAATCAAAGGGGCAGTCGACATATTGAGCATTTGGTGGAGTGCATGCGTAGCCAACTCTCGAAGACGTGGAATATCATACATGTCTGATAGCAGCAGGAGTTGCGACAGTATATGAGGCTGGTACTGCTGTGCTGTTAGCAGATTGTCCGTATATATATACTGCAACAAGGCAATGACAACTGCGTGCGGGTATGGGAATGACATGTAATGACTCTTGATCAATGTGATTTCATTCTCTTGCTCGACAAGCTCCTTTTTCTCTTTATTATTGATTCCCGCCCCTTCTTTTCTTCCACCATTGTCATCATCCTCTTGCTGGTCCCCTTGTTCTTCATCACTTTCTAGATCAGCGCTGTCTTCATGAACAGGTGGTGCAACAGATAAAGATGATGTAGAAGCCACCGCCTCCTTTTTTTCATCATTTGCTTCTTTACAGTCAGTCGTCTCCTCCACCTTCTCCTCCTCCTCTTCTTGTTGTTGTTTTTCTTCGACTGCTTCCTGCTCCTGCTGCTGCTGCTGCTCATTGAGGGATGAGTGTTTAGAAGTCGACCGATGCACAACTTGGTGGTTGCCCTTCATTAAATTGCTAAAATAAGGCCATCGCTGGCACAGCACGGCCGAATTGACGGGGATGCTTTGATTATCTTGAGTGATGATGTGGAAGTCAGACACGGCAGGTTCATTCAAAAGTCGAAGCCCCATCTCCTGAGCCAATGAAGAGCAGGTTGCTTCAGGTAGCGCATACACCCCAAACGCTTCCAAATCCACCATGGCAACATGGTCAAAATTGACTTGTCGATGATTATAGTCGTCTAATAAATTTCTATTCGAGTTACCAAACACGAGGAACCGGTTTGAACTTTGGTGGAGGACGCCACGGTTCCACGATCCTGTGTTGAATACGGTGCCAGTCTCGATACGCGACCAAGTGAGTTTGCTGAGATCAAGCGCCCAAACAGTGTAAGATTGGGCCTGAGGCGATAAATAAGTGCCTGCTAGAATCAGATGATTACCGAGGGTGTGACCTGTGGGGAATCGCAGCCCAGGGGGCATAATAGAACCATTCATGTAATGCGAGCAATCATCTACAGCAGTTGTTTGTGGTGGTGGTGCTGTGCTGTTTGTAAAGATAACTTGCAACTCTCGCTTTACGTCAGCAAAGTTGTAGTTGGTGTAGAGGTAGATAGGGCTGGATTCGTCACCTACAGACTGCAGCGTATTAGGACTGAATTGTCGCAAGGACGTTGCACGCACGTCATCTAATTCATTGTTGTTGTTGCTGCTGTTATGCTGTTCATCTGTCATTTCATCAGGCTGCTGCTGCTGCTGTATGATTGATGTTGAAGGTGGAAATCGGGTGCCAGGTGGTGCAGTAACAGCAACAGATCTGTAGGCGCCAACATGTTTCTCGAATGTCTTCACTTGCTCCCATTCCCATGTCTTTAAGTTCAAGACGTTCATTTCATCCAGATAGTTGTTTTCTAAATCTTGGCCACCGACTACCAAGAGCCTATCATCTGCTACGGACGACAGATGTGCATATCTTGCTTGTGGGCAGTACAGAGAAGGTTGGATGTTTTGACTCCTCCAGCACATGGTATCAATATCGAGTACAGATACATCGTCAAGCACGCATAATCCCTCGCTTGCTATTTTAGAATATCCCATACCGCCAAATATAATCAATTGGTTGTTGTAAACACTGCTAGAATGAAAATATCGTGCTTTTGGCGGGCTATCTGAATCTGGTGGAGGTATATGCCGAGTCCAGCAAAATGTGTTCAAATCAAGTATATATAGATAGTTTGTCATTTTTCGAGATGTCGCTAGTCGTCCTGCAAATACATAAACTTTGTCATCGATAACGTTGATTGACGCACCCACCAACGCAGGTGGGACTTCATCCACAGTAACATGGATTTGAGTAATGATACCCGAGATGGATTGCATTTGTATATTCGAAGGCATCTTTTTTCTTTGTGGTTGTAGTTGTTATGGTTGATATTAGTTGCTGCTTTGATTATTAGTGCAAAAAAAAAAAAAAAAAAAAAAAAAAAAAAAAAAAATAGATAGAAACAAAGATACCAAATACAAACAGGGGAAAAAAGATCAAGTATTTACTCCCTTTGGCTGTTCGTTAAAATATAGACAGAGAAAGAAATGGAGAAAAAAAAGAAGGTTGATTTAAAATCACACATCATCATTTTTATATTGCACCAAAATTGCAAACCAACCCCGGCCCCACACACGAAATATACTCTCCTTGAAATAAATTGTATTTCATTATAAAAATAGTAGTCAGCCTTGATGAAAATCGATTGTGTGATACATCTAAAAGATAACCATGTTTCTATACGATTGAAATATGCGTGTACATTCATATTTATAGATACAATCGAGTTTCCCATAAACACTGCCATATAATCCCCATGGTTACCACAAGAGAATCGCATGATGTAATTTATTAGTATCGATAATCTCATCTGTGCACTGATCATGCATATTGTCCCAATTAGATTTCGCTTTCTTTTTGCACATGCCGCGCAAATATTTGTTGGATATATTTACCATAATAAGCTTCAACAAAATAAACAAAAAGCTTATCCTTCAAGTGCACATTATGGTTCTCTACCCTTATATAAGACCCTTTTTAAAAAGAAATTCATTGGGGAAGACCAACGCCATACAATTCTGTAGCTAGCATTGCCATTTTATTTTTCTTGTTTTTTAACATGGTTTTCTCATTCTCTTTATCTCTCTAATTTCTTATTATTCGTATTACTATTATTTATATCTATTTCAGTACGTTATATCTCAATTGCACCCGCCTCTTCGATAGGAACTCATATCCTATAGTAAGCGGCTCAATCAATAAACACGATTTAAAAACAAAAAAAAAAAAAAAAAGGCTTTTCAAGGATATTTTCATTGCCAAACACATACAAAATTTAATACACTTTCCAAGTGATTTTGTGTGATCTTTAATCTGGAATTTTTTAATATTATACTCTTGTTACAAAGTTTTGTTTAATTGACCAAAACGTTAAATTTCAGTTTCTTAGCAAAAAATCACACAATTTCTCATGATGCTCAAAATTAACTAATTTATCGAGCAGTTATTTTTCGTATATAAACCTATCAGTAAAATACGATTAATTTCAGGTGAAAATAAGGATTCTCTACTAAATTTAATTTTTACATGCATTGGTACAAGTGCCTGGAGCGACAAAAAAATATTTTCTGTATAAAAGATGCAAAATTTATTCAATAAATGGGCCAAGTAATTTGACATGTTTAGGAGCCTTCTTGCGTTTGAATTGCTCGATATATGTCATTCTTCAAAATGTTGATTTATGCGATTCTTATTACAACAGATACATCTTAATGCATGCTTAATCTGTAATCACAGTTAGTTTTTGGGTTATTACAGTATAGCACGTTGTTCGAATGCTAAGAAAACTTGAAAAAAACCAATCAATATTGTTTTTTGGATCATCTACCAAGGAAATTTATGTTTATTTTGCATCAAATAAAGTTTACGCACTCTTTTGACATACTCTCTACAGTGTGGCTGTTATTTTTAGTCAAGATATATGTTGTTTTTGTGCCATTAGTACATGTACTATAGTCAATGCTCTGTAAGACCTTTAAATCATAAATATAAGCTTTGATTTTCATGTTTTTCATTATGTGAAAAGTCATCAGGGACTACCCAATAATATATTAATATGAAGAGATGGGTAGAATCCTTGGAATCGAAAAAGTTCATTTTTATTTAATTTGATAATAAATCAGTTGTATACCCTGGGTAATCCTTGATTTCTCGTTAATCTGCAAATCTATTGAATGAAAATTTCGGAAGACCAGAACCAACTTTTAAGGGTGCAACGCTATTTTTTTTTATAAAATAATACAGAATCTGATATTTTCGAAACCATATCTCTCTAATTTTTGTACCTAGTTATAAATGAAAAAAAAAAAAAAAAAGCTATATTCCTACCGCTAAGGGTCATCAGAATTATATATGTATTTATATAGAATTACGTGTGTGCGAAAGTTCATGTGCGAAAACCTAATCTGATGCCATGTATGGAAATAGCAATTTGTCATGTATATATACGGCAAATGGCCACTGACAGCATGTACATATGACATGTCAAACTTGGTTGTATGCATAGAAAGTCAAATGCCCACTTTTATGTTTATATATTGTTTAAAATATGGTCATCAGATGACAAGCAAGCTTCTGTGGATGCGTTATCATTTCAAGAGCAAGGACTTGTATGCAGAAAATTTAGAAAGAAAAAGTGGAACGAAAAAAGGGATGAAAAGAAAAAAAATCATTATTATCCAGCATAGATACACATCCCGCTATGCCAAAGAAACTGTTTTCAATAAAAGCACTCTTTTCAGAAACACATGAACACTTCTTTCTTCTTTGTACATTTATTCTTATGAAGAACGAAAAATCTCATCAAGTTGTAGCCATTGAAACTCGAGGCACCAGTGTCACATCCAATGGTATACTTGCATTTGGATTCTATTGGCTTACGTAGATCAATGTTAATCAATTCTCTTGCTTAGATTATGACTCTGAATTTGCAAACGAGAAAATATATGGACAGCTTGACAGATCAAATGCCGGATCTAGTCTACTTGCATACTTCAATGTGGTGTGTGTTGTAGCAGGTACAGGCATCCTGGGTCTCCCCATGGCATTGAAACAAGGCGGCTGGATCGGTTTGATCATCTTGTTTTTGGCCTGGTCAATGTCTATCTACACTGCCAATCTACTGATCAAGTGCTTATACGCAGGTTGTGGCGATAAGCAGAGACTCGCTACATATAAAGAAGTAGCTACTGCTGCTTTTGGCGCGACTGGTGGTTGGATTACATTTTTCTTCAACGCTTGGATCTTGCTGGGTGGCCCTGTTCTGTACCTTGTGCTATCAGGTCAAAATTTGAACGCCTTATGTAAAGGCACTGTTGCAGAGATTGGAGATACCCCATGGATCATTATATCTTGCATTGTTGTTGCTATTCCCTTTATCCTTGTCAAGACTATGAAAGATATTGCCTGGATCAGTGCTCTAGGCGTTGTTGCCATCGTCATTACCGTGCTCGTTGTGTTGGTTATGTCAGCTATTGATAAACCAAATCAAGCGGATATTCACCATGATGTTGTTATTTGGGAAATGTTTCCCATCTCTTTGAGTACAATTGCGTTTAGCTTTGGCGGCAATGTTGTTTATCCTCATATCGAATCGTCCATGAAGAAGCCTCAAGATTGGACCAAGGTTGCTGCTGGTGGTCTATCTACATGTGCCGCTCTTTACCTGATTGTTGCTGTCTGTGGATACATCGTGTATGGTTCTAATGTCGCTAATCCCATCTATAACTCGCTGCCGGATAGTGCTGGTAGAATTGTTGCTATTGTAGTTATCACGATCAACGTTTTGACATCTGCCCCTATTTATACTACGAGCTTCTCGCTGGATATTGAAGAAATGTGCAGCATTTCTGTTGAACGCTTTGGAAGAGTCAAGGAATTTTTGATCCGTGCTTCTCTTCGCATTTTGATTATGGGTGTCGTATGTGTAATCGCCTGTACAGTACCTCATTTCGGTACTTTGATGAGTTTGATTGGAGCCTTTGGTAATTGTACCTTGATTTTCATATTCCCTGTTGCATTTTACCTTAAGTTAACGGGAATCCGCAACAAAAAGCCTTATGAGCTTGCTTGGTGTTTTCTTGTGGTTCTCCTTGGACTCGTAGGCCTTATTTTCGGCACAATAGAGGCCATCAAGCAATTAATTATAGATTTTAGCTAAACTTAAAGTCTCCCTACACAATATACCACATCAACAATTATATAAAATATTTGAAATTTGCCTGATAATACTGGGAAATGCTACTCTTTTTATTTTATTTTTTTTTGTTTACCGAGAAATCTTGCTTGTTGTCTGTCCGCTGCTCTCCTTGTTTCACCAAAGATATGATTGCCGAGATGCTTTGAAGATAAGCTTACCTTATTCAATAATTTTTGTCACAAGGTGCATTCTCGCCCGAGTCCATCAATTAGCAGAGTGAATTCTCGAATGTGTTAGGACTGTATCCGTAAGAGCAGATTTATAGAAACAACAGACTTTGCTGTCAACTCCGCATGAGAACTGACATTACAAAATATTTCTGACAGTTCTTTTAAAGAAAACAATGTTGTAATAGAAAACCCAAGCACCTCAGCTGTGAATGACATAAAAAGACGGCAGTTTCTCGCCTTATTTACAAGTTTAATATACTTTTTTTTTTTCGCACGTTAATCATGTCATTTATCGAGAAACCGATCGTTGAACACAAAGAGTCAAAGTCAAGCAATTCCATCACAATTACAGGTACCACAGAAGAACCTGACATACAAAGAAAACTACAATCTCTAACATGACCAAGACTTTGAATATGAAAGCAGTGCTTCATTTGTTGACGTTGACAGAACAAATGGTGCATCTTCAATCATGGCATACTTTAATGTCGTCTGTGTTGTAGCAGGAACAGGTATTCTGGGCCTCCCAATGGCATTGAGGCAGGGCGGTTGGATTGGCTTATTTATTCTGTTTCTGTCTTGGACAATGTCTACTTATACTGCCTCCATCCTAATCCGCTGCCTATATGCAAATGATAAGGGCCGTCTTTCTACATACAAGGAAATTGCTACTACAGCATTTGGCAGTATTGGCGGTTGGATCACATTCTTTTTCAACACATGGATTTTGCTTGGTGTGCCTGTGCTTTATTTGGTTTTGGGCGGAAACAACATTGATCAGCTTGCAGCAGGCACTGCTGCTGAACTTGGTCATGTTCCATGGACTATTATCAGTGCTGTGGCTGTTGCAGTTCCTTTTGTCCTTGTCAAGACTATGAAAGAGGTTGCTTGGCTGAGTGCCTTTAGTACAGTTACGATATTTGTTGTGGTTGTCATTGGCCTGGTGATGTGTGCTGTTGACAAGCCTAATCAAGTCAATGTTCATCACGACGGAGTCATCTGGGATATGTTCCCCATTGCTTTGAGCACCATCTCGTTCAGTTTTGGCGGCAATGTCGTTTATCCGCATGTTGAAGCTGCTATGAAGAAGCCCAAAGATTGGAACAAGGTTGCTGCTGCTGGTCTCGGTACATGTGTTGCTCTCTACTACATTATCGCTGTTTGTGGCTATTTGGTCTATGGCAATCAAGTTAAAAATCCCATCTATAACTCACTCCCTGACGGCGTTCCCAAAATTATTATCATTGTAATCATTACTTTGAATGTTCTGGCAACTGCACCTTTGTTGATGACTTCCTTCTCGCTAGATATTGAAGAAATGTTCAACATCACAGTAGAACGCCACGGTAAAATCAAGGAATTTCTCTTGCGTTCTGCTCTTCGTTTAACTACTACAGCAGTGGTTACTATTATCGCTTGCGTTGTTCCCCATTTTGGGGCGTTGATGTCATTAATTGGCGCTTTTGCGAACTGTACGCTCATCTTCCTTTTCCCTGTTATTTTGTACCTTAAACTTACAGGAATTAAAAGCAAAAGGCTTTATGAGCTTGCCTGGTGCTTTCTTGTTTGTCTTATGGGTATAGTTGGCCTTGTTTTTGGCACTATAGAGGCCATTAAGGAGCTGATTGTTGCTTATGGTTCTTGAAAATTTTGCCTCGTATAATAGTCTCGTAAATACCCCAAATATATTTACCTTGGTCTTGATTAATAAAATCCTTTTCAATGATTTTTCATATTAATATAAGGCATCATTCAACTCTGGGAGCCATTGCAGTACCCCTGTTGACAAAGGTACTACAATATTATAATTCAAACTTTTGAAGGTTTGGTTACGTCTCAAATCTATATATATGGGTTTCATGATTGAATTTTAGATTTAACCCATACCCTTTTTGTAATTCATTTATTTAAGGTTTTTTTCACATAAGATTTTGTCCAGATTTCCCATGACCATTTAAATTAGAATTGTTGTGCGCTTTTGTAGCTAACTAGAAGGCCAAAAGAATGCATACGTAAATGCGACCAAAGCTTTTTCATTACTAAAACCCACCCCCCCTCCCCGTTTTGAACAGGCAGATACACTGTATCTCATCTTTTAAAAGGAGTTGTGCGAAAAAAGACTTGAAAAAAAAAATTGACAGCATAAGAAATTTGGGGTATTATTGATTAGTTTTTATTTAAAAGGAAAAAGAAATGGCTATTTAATATGTACAATTGGGGAATGTGTAATTCTATATCTAGGAGCCAAAAGCTTTGATCAACTCCTTGATAGCTTCCATAGTACCGAAAATAAGGCCAACAAGACCAAGGAGTACTACCAGGAAGCACCAGGCAAGCTCAAAAATGGACTTATTTCTAATTCCAGTCAATTTAAGGTAAAAGACTACAGGGAATACAAAGATAAGAACACAATTTGCGAATGAACCGATGAGAGACATCAATTCACCAAAGTGAGGGACACTGCAGGCAATAACGCCAACAACAGCGATAGTAAGGATGCGAACAGCAGCGCGAATCAAGAACTCCTTGACTTTACCAAAGCGTTCGACCGAAATATTCATCATTTCTTCGACATCCAGCGCGAAGGAAGTGACCAAAATGGGAGCAGCAGTGAGTACGTGTAAAGTGATGACTACGATAGCGACAGTCCTTGCAGCGCCAGCAGGAATTGAGTTATATATAGGAGAAACAACCTTATCGCCGTAGACCAAATAACCAGAGATGGCGGTAATGAAGTACATGGCAGCGCAGGTACTAAGACCACCAGCAACAACCTTGGGCCAATCGCGAGGTTTCTTCATGGAGGCTTCGACATGTGGATAGACAACATTGCCACCGAAACTAAAAGAGATGGTACTCAAGGCAATGGGAAACATATCCCAGATAACAGCATCATGATGAACGTCAACTTGATTAGGCTTATCAATGGCAGCACATATTAGACAGATAAAAACGACAATAAGAGTGGCAACCGCACCGAGAGCACTCATCCAAGCAACTTCCTTCATAGATTTGACGAGAACAAAAGGAATAGCGACGATAGCGCAAGAGATAATAGTCCAAGGAACCACACCAATTTCGCCAGCAGTGCCTTTACACAAATCGTTCAAGTTGGTTCCACTCAAAACCATATACAAGACGGGGGCACCCAACAGAATCCAAGTATTGAAGAAAAAGGTGACCCAGCCGCCAATCCAGCCAAAAGACGCAGTGGCAATTTCTTTGTAAGTAGTTAAACGAGCCTTGCCATTAGCATATAGACAGCGAATCAAAATGATACCAGTGTAGATAGACATGGTCCATGACAAACACAGAATAAGAACACCTAACCAACCGCCTTGTTTTAAAGCAAAAGGGAGACCAAGAGTACCAGTACCAGCAACAACACAGACTACATTGAAGTAAGCGAGAAACGATGAACCAGCATTTTCTCTGTTGACATCAACGAATTGATCAAGCCCATACTCGATTTCTAGTTTGTCAGACCATGATTAATTACAGATTTACGATCATCTGTACAGAATACATTACCACTACCGACGTCGTTGACAGACTCTTGGTATTCGGCCTTCTTTTCATTAAATGAGGATGCCATTTATGTAATTGATGTGGGAGAGATGGATTGAAGAGAGAAATGGAGATGTATATTGAAATGTCAATTTTCTCGAGCCCTTTTTATACCAATTTCTTGCAGTTCTATTGATGGAGGCTCCTCCCCCCCTCCCATCATCCAATAACAATCTCAATTTCTTGATTTAGGCAAGAGGGTGGTTTCAAAAAGTCATATGCTCTGATGGAAAAAGCTTATCTTTTTTTATCGATAATCTCCTTCTATTGGTTGATTCTATCCTAGATTTGTCTGTGTGTACCACTAATGGAAGATTCTAAACCTATTTGATCCCAATGGTTGGTGCTTGGACGATTCAATTTTGGGAAATTTCAAATTGGGCTTTTCATAATCTAAGATGGAAGATAGATGGTTGCATCGAGGAAATGTTTATATGCTTACATAAAACTACCCTAACTTTCTCATCTGACATGCTGGATACATGAAACTAAGATTGAGTTTTCTCACGAGAAGCGAAAAAGAACCATAATAAACATTCAATATATTTCAGTGCGACTTGGATCATGATTTAGCAATGACTCAAAAGAGAAAGCTTGGTTTGATTAGTGCGCTTTTTTACACGGAGCTGAAATCTGTTTTGTAGAGTTCACCTTGTAAGATACGATCCGCGTCGCTCCTGATATACTTGCACTGAATAAGGTGATTTTCTTGTTGACAATCAACCTATCCCACGACTGTATACAAGATGCCTAGTTTCTACATCTTGCTATCTTTTGTTATAGATACAGTATCATTGTGTGAGATGAGATAATATACTGGTGCAACTTGATTACCGCCAGATTCAGATTCTTTTTCATGTTACATGTAATCATGTTTGGTTCCATCGTAACACAATCAGCGATCCAAAAAGGGATCATTTCCATTTTTAAAACGTCGTGTGAATTACTATTATACGGTGCCTCTACCTCCAAATTTCGTTTTCCAATGAACTGATTCCGCTGCTACCAAAGTGCGCTTTCACATTACTCAATTACCGTGTTTTAATCTCAAAGTTTTATTAGAGTGAGGCAATTTCAAAAGTTATTGATAAAGCGTTGCGCAATATTCTAGCTCTTTCACTAGCTTCAGTAATTCTAATTCTCAAATACTCAGTGTCCTAAGACTGAATTTGCTTAACAGCGGTAATATGAATGAAGAAATCCATTTTTATAGATTGAGAAAGGTGAGTTTTCAAATATTATATGGATTAGACACACTGTTCGCGTTTATCTTTGGATTGAGCTACTACCATGTATGTAACCAATTTTGACAGGTTTTAATCATTTTGTTTATTTCTATCGATTTCAAGCATACGAAATACGAAAACTTGTGTTTTTTCGGAATTAAAAAGATGGCACAAATCATGAGGTCCAAGTATACAGCAATACGAAATTACATCGCAGCTACAAGCAGTTGATACCACATAAAAGCTCGAGTCAAAAAAAAAAAAAAACTAGTAATTAATTGCACGTATATTTCCAGCAAATAACTTTTGTATTACAGTGGATCGAAAGAATAGAGATTGGTTTATGTTATCAAAACGTATACCTTTAAAATACTGATTAGTTTTGTTCACTGAATGGAAGTGTTCATTGTTACGTTAAGAAGAGTATTGATGCATATTTGCTTATTCATATGCTAATTTAATGCCCATAACGAGTTTTTTTTTTTGAATCTTTCCTTTGACTCGCTCGCTGCAGATGGCTGCATAGAAACATATATAATTTGTAAGCAGCCATGATATCAGGGTTTCTTTTCAAGATAAATTCACATTAGCGTGGCAAATATATCTATATTATATGCATAATATATGAAGGATACAAAGGGAGTTTCGTATCGATCAACCAAAATGAGTCTACTCCACTTGACATCAAAAAGTTACTCTAAATATAGAGCATACAACGTAGGCTGGTGCTGTGAAAATATACGAAACAATAAGCGCACGTGGGAAGAAGCATATTAGGTAGTAATAACATAATAAGCGCATTTTTATGAAATATCTGCTCATTTAGATGCATATTTGCTTCCTGATTTGACAAGAAACACTTTGGTTCGGTCCTTGATGTCCATTTGGGTAGTGCATGTATACGCCCGTTGTATCCGTTGTTTTGCTGTGCCCTGCATTCCCTCTTTTGATGGTCAACAAATATACAGCAGCTCCACCCCCCAAAGTTCGTTTTCCAACTTACCAAATTCGCTTTGGTCTCCAGAAGGGAATGTCTAAACAACCAACAAAAGCGAATTTGAGCTACTTGCAAAAGCAAAATTAGGCCAATGAACTGATTACGCTTTTCTGTATTGACCAAAGTTATAAAGGCTTAACTTTCGATTCTGCTATTACCAAAGTTCGCTCTTACATTACTCAATTTTCGTGTTAAATATCAAAGGTTTATTAGAGTGGTTCTCTATTGAGGCAATTTTGAAAGTTATTGATAAAGTGTTGTCCAATATTTTGAAGGGCCTTTCTGCTAATACATTTTTATGCATGGTTGACACTCTAAAGGGCGCCTTATAGACTTCTTTAAAATATTTGATAAAAATCAACTCGACCCAGGATAAACAAGATAGAACTATTGTCAATATGGAAGGAAGTCATGAGCAAGATGAAGCGTCTATCGAAACGGAAGATAGCCAAGGACAAGATAAAAGTGATATCGACAACTTCGAAAGAAGTCAAGAGCAAATAACTGTGAATATAACGAGATATTGTAAAATATAGCTGCTATAATGTGGTTCGGAATTGGCAATCTGATTTATAAACCTATTATTAATGTAACATGTTTAATAGGTCAAAGATGATGGACATTCTTTTGGATAGCAGCAAAGACTATCATTTTTTAGTATATGACGTTGAGTAAGTGTACAGACACATGGAAGGAATATAAGTTTGCTAATTCTTCGGAGAATATATGGAGATTCGATACGGAGAGTCTCTTCAGCTACCAGAAGTTGGACGCTACAAATGGGCAAATGAATAGGCTGTTAATTCAAACATGATTTATCTTGAGAACTATATTTTCGTGAATGAAACTGGCTTCAATATCAACACGAGAAGCTCTTTTACTCGTTCAATAAAAGGAACGCCAGCACTTTAGTAGGAGCTATAACAGCAAAAAATGTCATTACTCTTGAGAAGATTAAGATTGCTGGAGACCGAAAGAGAAAATCACTTGTAGGTGAACAAGAGGAACTATGACTGGGGTAGAGGCTCATAACCACGGCATGGGACGAAATGGACAAGTTCCTATTGTTATGGGTAATGCACTTGCTCAAAACTCGCAAGATACAACATCAATGATTGAAGTGGGAGATTACAAAGTAATGCATTCCTGCTTATTTACTTGAGCTCAACTCAATCGAGAACTTTGATTGATTGCCAAAGGTGCCGAAGCTTCCATCTATTCGAATTTTAGATAATAATTAAAGGAAAATTTATTGAACACATTAATGGTGAACATGGATAAGTAAGAGGTAACAGCAGCATCGATGATGACGACCTCATTTTGGGTCTACTTCACAAGTAGTAGTTCGCTGCGACCGATCAGACCGGCTTGTCAATGGAAGAAAATTTGCCGTAACAAAAGTCGAATTTGGTTTTATTTTGTTGCTCATGGAAGTCAACAGCAGCACAATTAATCAACATGAACATTTGCAGATGCTTAAATAACGATCCATCCAGCCTAAACAGCGTTTTTTTTTTTGTTTAACTCATTTTATTATTATTTATATATAGTGATTCACTTTTTTTTTTGTATATAGCTATTTACATCTACTTAGATTGTTTCTGTGTTTTGTTGTTCTTGATTTTGAAGAGGGAGCGTATGGTAAAAGTATCGAAAAAAAAAAGCGAAAAAGGTTGACAAAATAATAAAATAAAAGAATTTGATAGCGATTTTGGTTAAGAAGAGATAAAGAAAAGTAATTTGTATAGATCTATAATAAATGATAAAGAAAATGAAAGAGAATATAATAGAATACGATCAAAATTAAGGCTTAAAACCAACTGGTCTTGGTTTGATATTGAAGAGGAACGCTGCCACTGTTGTTGTTGTTGCTGCTGTTGTTGTTGTTGCTGTTGCTGTTGCTGTTGCTGTTGCTGTTGCTGTTGCTGTTGCTGTTATAGCCACCTTGAGTAGGGCGTCCACCACCCAGGGAAGGAAAGCCAGAATCACGAGGAGGGGTCCAATCATTGTTTGACTTTCTGTAATCTCTGCCACCAAAGTTATTGCCTCCACGTCCACGGCCACGGCCACGGCCACCAAATGAGCGGGTTTCTCTCGCAATTGATTCCAAGAAACTAGGAATCTCTTGATTAGCTTCCTCTAAAATGTTGACCAAGTCATTGACAATATTCTTGTTGCCACGGTTAAAGAAGGCTGTAGCCAAACCAGTGTTACCCGCACGACCAGTACGACCAATACGATGAACATAATCATCAATGTCAGTGGGCAAATCATAAGAGATAACATGGGAGACATTAGCAATATCCAAGCCACGAGCAGCAACAGCCGTAGCAACCATGATGGGTGTACGACCAGTCTTGAAAGACTCTAATGCACGTTCACGCTCACGCTGGGTGCGATCACCGTGGATAGCAGTAGCAGGGAAGTTGTGGTCTAACAAAAAGTCAGAGAGAGCATCGGCCATACGCTTAGTTTCGACAAAAATCAAGCTAAGGCCAACAGTGGCATCAGAGTGAAGAATATCAAGCAACACAGATCTCTTATCCTCGTCCTCGACATATTCAACCTTTTGAGTAATGTTCTCTGATGTAGAACCCACACGACCGACTGACAGAAAGATGTAATCCTTCAAGAAATCACGAGCCAAGTATTGGATGTCACGAGGAAAAGTAGCAGAGAACATAAGAGTGATGCGGTCCTCTACAGAAGGCATATCCTCCTTTTCAACAATGCGTCTGATTTGAGGCTCGAAGCCCATATCCAACATACGATCAGCTTCATCCAAAACCAAGAAACGAATGAGAGAAAGAGAGATACGAGCACGTTCAATCAAATCAACAAGACGGCCGGGAGTAGCCACCAGCAAGTCGCAACCACGCTCAATGTTGCGGATTTGTGCACCAATGTCTGCACCACCATAAACGACAGCTGGCTTAACCCAAGAACGGTAAGCAAATTTCTTGGCTTCGTCGTAGATCTGAGAAACCAATTCACGAGTAGGGGCAAGAATCAAGACTTGAGGATGGGCCTTGCGAGCACGATAACCGCGGGATTCGTCCTCAGCAGGAGGAGCAAGAGGGCCCTTTGCAAAGAGCTCAGAAAAGACAGGGAACAGGAAACCACCAGTCTTGCCAGAACCCGTTTGAGCACAGGCCATCAAATCTCTGCCAGCATTGATAATAGGAATCGAATACTTTTGGACAGGAGTAGGGGTCGTATACCTTGCCAATTCAATATTGCTCAGCAAATGAGCATCCATAGGGGGAGACGTAAATGTAGTGATGCATTCAGGGCAGTCGTGGCCACTAGCTTCTACAGGGATGTCATCATACTTTTCAAAATTGATGCCAGTGTGCTGAGTGGTAGTATCATCCTGAGTGCCGAAAAGTTCCTTTTCAGTACGAGGATTACGGTTACCAATGTGGTGAACACCATCCTTCCAATAACCTTGAGTTTCATCACGGCGTTGGTAGCCAGAATCCTGGCGGTTGTTACGGTAACCACCATACGAACCACGCTCATAAAAATCAGAGCGTCCACCGCCGCCGTACCTGTTACCACCACGGGGCATATCCGAGTAAGAAGAGTTCCATCCGCCGCCACTGCCACCAGCACGTTGGTTGCCTCCACCATTGCCGTTCCAATCGTTCCACCCATTAGTTTTAGGGGCAGGATTCTGACTTTCATTGTTGTCAGGACGCTCTGAACGACTTCTTAAATGAGGGGGGACATAACGAGACTTGTTGTTCATGCTCATACCAGCTACTAGACGTGTTAGTTTATGAGAACGCAAAAAAAAAGAATCTTTATAGTATTGCAATTGTAAAAAAATCGCTATAAAACATCAACTCTTTGCATCTATCATGTATTTACCAAATTGCTGATCTAAGCTTCCTGTGTTTGATGATCCATTGTTCATAGTTTTCTGACTAAAATAAATTTTCTAATATAAAAAAAAAGAAAAAAAAAGGAGAGAAAGGTTGATTCAGGCTTTGTTTTCTCTTTGCTGTGGTAACGTCGAAATCCTTAGTTCGAAATCCAAAAAAGTTATCAAACATGAAAAATTTTATTAGCCAATGACACGATATCACTTCACTGCGCCACCCATGTGTACTTTTTGTGAATTCGGTTGCTCTGGATGGTCTTAGAAATATGCTGCTCAAGTAGGCACTTCCAGAAACGCACACTTTTGAAATTATCGCAGAAAAGATAGACATTGGAGCTACCAAATGTCAAAACAATGCCATGTTTTTTTCCGAGATATATTTCTTCCTTGATGTCTTCTGAGGGATTAATGTCAACTTGATTCAAGCCTTTCAAATGAAACTTGTCGACTGGAGCACCTCTTTCGTTTAGTCTCAAAACAAGCTGGTTTGATTGATAGGAAACCCAGTACCTATTCCATGACTGCAGCAAAGTGGTTAGCTTGGTCAATAATTTGAGTATTTTACTTACAGGATGGGTATCACTTTTGACATAGAATGTTAGATAATCTCCTGCTTGACAAAATCTCAACACATCCTGATCTATAGGGGTGCACAGCTCCTCTTCAAAATATGCTTCTCCTTGATGCTGCTGCTCAGCCTGTTGCTTGTCAGATTCTTCCAGCCAAAAGGCAATTGTTAACTCCAATGCTACTGCTGTGGATGTCTTGATTGAGTATCTTCCAATGCCCTTGTTAGCAAAGCTGGATAGCGGATCTAAACCTGAGTCAAGTACTAATTGTCCTCGATGAACGGTGGACAGCTCCTCTTCTTCTTCTGTATTGTTATTGTCAGCCAAATCCAATCTTGATTTAAATGATCTGAGACGGTTGACAAGTGAATGGCTCGGCAATGGCTTGATGCAGAGATCACATTCAACTTGAAAACGTCCTTGAACATGGCTATTCTCGATATTCGACATGTAAATATTTGGTATTTATGTATAGCGCAAAAATCTACACTCACAACGATAAAGCAGCACGAGGATGTGCTGCGCTGATTCCTTTCGCTACTCGTTTCATAGCACCTGTATGCGTTTGAATTGGATTATCGGTTACTTTCATGTTCATCTTGTATTGGTAATCTAGTTGACCTGTGCTCAATGATCATTTGATATTTCATGCGTAGTTTGGCACTTACTTTTCGCAGACCCAATATTCGTAACCTGCAAAACTAGCGTATATTCATTAAGACAGTGATGTAAGATGGTGCCATATATTCATAGTACTTACTGCGACAGTGGAGCGTCAGTCGCTGGTCAAGCGCATTAGGCAGAACAGAACTAGAGTACAAAGTACCCTCCTCTTGATCGTGTTCAAACTCTGAGAGATCCATATTTACTCCTTTCCTTTGCTCATCCAAATTGGACAGCCATTTTTGAATTGATTTTCCTACCCAAGTTGTTGCTCTTGTAAGCCCATTTTTAGATGATGACTTTGATCCGATAGATATGGCATTTTCTACACTTGGCAGTCTAGGCAAAGCGCGGTTCAACAATTCAGTATCTGTGATTATGGATAGATTCGGCATTGTAGATGATTTCTTTGGCGGTGGCGTAGGTGGAATAGATGCAATATCTGCCAAATAATCGTTGGAATCAAATAGCACACTAGAAGGCGCTGTAGATTTTTGTTGAGGTACGATTTGATTCCAAATCTTTTTGGCGTGAATGGAGGACACTTTTGCAGACAGAAAATGGGTGATAGAAGGCGACTTTATGGTCAGCTTTCTTGTCAGCGGTTGCTCAGGACCAACAGCGCTTGATTTCTTCATTTTTAACGCATTTAATGACAGCATTTTCTTCTTTGGAGAACGATGGAAATAAAGGTCCATTGATTAAATGAGAACAAAATCAAGGTACAAAATATTCAAGTTTTAATTATAAATATGAAAGCTAAACATTCTTTTAAACGTATAAATTTCCGGTTTCAGTTGACAATTTGATTATACTCTGGATTACATTCAATTTGCACACTTTTGATGAATGCTTGAATGGATTGAGGAGCAGACCACTGGACAAAAAAAGTTATTACACGACTGTGAAATTACGCACATATTCGATGTGGATCTTACATCGATGGGTCCTTTAGACCATTCTGCTGTTCCAGATTCTATGCTTCCGTCCCACAATCCAAACTGGACTCGTCTAAATGTAAAAATGTCAAATGGAGAATTAACACTAGACCACAAAGCAAATAACAAAAAAAAAAAAAAAAATATCTTACGCTGGTTGTGATGGAAATTTGCACACGCCTGTTGTATCGCATGTCTCTGCTTTGATTCTCGTGCGTACAACTTTATCATCCACAAGCCATTCAATTCTATCTGGTTTCCAATCAATAGAGTATTTATGAAAAGTCGTAGCGATAGGCCCGCCTTCCACCTTGTGTATACCACCATTCACGTTGTATTCCTTTGATTTACCCCAGAAATAGTTGCTCCTAGTGCCAACCGGCAAATTTGAGTGCTCATCCTAACCCTAAACCTAACCCTACTTACTGTACTTGGTCTTTATCTCCACCCAAGAACTCAAAATCGATCTCGTCGCCCCCATCCGCCATTAAAATAAATGCAGTGACAGCCCCGCCAGTACCAGCAGATCGCATTGTAGCAGACACTTTGCCGTATCTCATGTAACTGGTAGCGTTTAACGTAGGGCCTCTTCCGCCAATTTCATTATAAGGTAAATTGTTCTGATCATGTAAACGAACATATTTGCTTGGAGACAACAAATGCAATTGAATGCCATTCCCAGCAATATCATATGTGTCTTGCATACTATTTTCCACTTGCCATCCAGATGTGTCCTTTGAAAAATCTGTGTTGTACTTTTTACAGACAGTCTTTTGTTCTCCACTTGTTGCTATGTATTCAGGTGGTGGCAATTGATGTCTATTTACCGCGATTCGATTTGTTGGAACTGGCGCATACATGACGGAAGACACAATTGCTTGATCGTCCTGTTCTGCTCTTGATGCTTCTTCTTGGTCATCCTCTAATCCCTGAGCAAATACAATTGTTATAAAAACTAGTAGCAGTATGCTTTTGATAAGCAACATTTTCTTTGTAGAGACGATTTCGAAACAAAAACAAAAAAAAAAAGAGAGAAAGAGATGCTTTTATTTGATACATGGTCAAGGAAATAATCATGTCAAAAGCTACGATTTGTTTGTCGTGTAACTATACGCGGGAAATTTCATCTTAATCTTCTTCATTTTTGGTCTTTTCAACAGGGAAATAACGTTTAACGAGTGGAATTTTGCTCAATACGTCTTTTCTGACCAAAGGGACATCAGATCCAAGTAATAATAAGGCTGTAGCAGAAGCTACTCCCCACACTACCAATGTAGGAGTTCTAATGGATGTGTTATTCACAATCAACTGTGGCACAGACTTCGTTATACAACTTACGTCTTGATGAATTTGCTAGGTGTTATAAAATTAAAGTGAGGTTCTGAATAAATTTGTGCAGTAACCATTGATTAGTGTTGTGTAAAATATATGAGAATAAACGAAAAGAGAGCCATTACCTCTTTAAAATAGCTTTTATCCACTCTATCCACTCACCCTAGCAAGAATCAAACCTTTTTTCCATCGACGTAAGCAAATATTAATGCATTGTTTCATTTGTAATTGGGGCGCACCAGACCTTTATATTTATTATAATTATTATTGAACCCTCTTCTTTTTGCTATCCCTAACATTTTTTAAAACTACAAAAAACATAAACACTATTGGTAATTAACCTCCTTTGATGTACAGTTGCTGATCCAAGTATAGGTCATGCTAATTAGCGAGAGTAGTGTAGTTGCAATGATCACATCTGGTAACTTTGTGTGATATGGTTATTGTACCAGCCACCAACACACCAAGTATTAAAGTCTAATATGGTTATGCGAACAAGTAAAATTGTAGACCTTGCTAGTGAACAGGATGAAAGTAAGAACTTTACAACAGCACTTGGTGGGCGAATGAAGCAAGGCTAACCAGCGTATTCGACAAAGAGAAATATTGGAATATCAAGTTTATCAATCATCATTTGTAATGTCTCTATATAAGTGGAGAAGCAGTATGAGCACCAACTGAGTTTCGTTGGAAAAACTCTTGTCGCTGGAAGATGGTCCAACCTCTACCAAGGAAGTGTTTATTATTTTTTAAGCGTCATGTGAATATGATCCACGTTCCCGATAATTCTGCATAAAATATGCAACATCTACTACTTTTTCAAAAAATATCTTCGACAACAAGTGCACAAATAGTCCATGATCTACATACACCGTCGTGAGTTTTTAGGATACACTTGAGGATCCAAATTTAGTTTCATTTTGTCAAAAAGAAGAGCAAAAAGAAGAGCAAAAAGAGAGAAGAAAGGGATGAAAGATGATGGGAGGGAAAATGGGAGAGCATTTCCCTAATCGAGATTTGTGTGTGCACCAAGAGCCATACCAGGCTGACCACATTTGTAAGTGATACAAATACACGCTCTTGTGTGATCCTCCTTTTTTTTCTATTTTATTATTTCTTCCCTCTTTGTTATATTTGCACAACTTTTTCTTTACTATATATTTTAAATGGATGTTCACAAACGGCATTCAATAATTGAACGAATTCAAGAACAATCTTCATTCACTGTATTTCAGCCAACCTTTTTCAGTTCATCTTTCGAGCCAGAATCACTTGAAGATTTTGATTTTGAATCTGCACCTATGAATCATTTCCCTATACGTAAAGAAGATGAACAAGATCCCATTCACCAATCTTCTGGTTTAACTTCCAACTCAAATGTTACTAGCTATGCTAGTACTGCACCCATCTTACAGCATCAACATCAACTGCAACAACAATATCATCCTTCAAAACATAATCAAACTCTGAGCCCTGCCACAGAAGAATACAGCCTTCATACTTTAGATACAGCGGGAGTAATTGCAGAAGCAGAGCCAGAGCCAGAGCCAATACCAAAACCAGTACCAGCAGAAGATTCGCAAGAAATTTTGAATTTAAAACCTATATCTACTCAGCAACAAGAACAACAACAGGAACAGCAGCCTCGATATATATTGAGAAACCAGCCTTACCGTAACTATCAAATTTTCCCGGGAAGCACTAGATTTCTTTTAGGTGGAAGATTAGTGACAAGTCGAGACTATCGGGCCTTTATTGCTGCATTATTCATATTGATCTCCCCTACTGTATTATTTGCTGTTTTCACGTATGTAAATTTATACAGTCTCGAGACACCATATTTATCAACTTTGTTTATTTGTTTCTTTTAGTTGCCCATTCTTGTGGAATCAAGTCCACCCTGCGGTGCCTATTGTGTTTGCGTATCTCTTTGTACTTTCTTTGATTTCCATGCTGAAGACTTCTTGGACTGATCCAGGGGTAAGCTTATGATCAAATCCGTTGCCAAAGCTCTCACTCATTGATTCTGTAGATTATTCCTCGAAATTTAGATCCAATTGTACAAGATATACTGGATGAAAGCGCCAGCGTTGTTTCAGTACCACAAAAAGAGATTTGGATCAAGAATACATCTTATTCATTAAAATACTGTGATACCTGTCTTATTTATCGTCCCCCTCGAGCCAGTCATTGCAGACAATGTAATAATTGTGTTGGTATGTATATAAGCTTCTATTGTGCATAATCTGTTTATCGGTTAACATGCTTTATCAACACAGAATTCGAGGACCACCACTGTGCTTGGCTCAACAATTGTGTTGGAAAACGAAATTATCGATCATTTTTTACGTTTATACTAAGCTCTGCTTTGCTTTGCATCTTCGTTATCTGTTCTGCTATTTATCAATTATTGTATATTGCAAAGAATGAACCACAACCCACCGATTTTGGCACTATATTCTCAAAAGCACCTGTAAGCTTCGTACTCTCTATCTATTGCTTCGTATTACTGTGGCTCGTCGGTGGCCTAACATTATATCATTGTTCCCTGATTCTTCGTGGAGTGACGACGCACGAACAGGTATTGAACTTTTTTGCATTCACAACTTTTTGATATAGTTATTTATTCATATCATGTAAATAGATACGAGTAGATATCATCAAGGCGAAGTATCCTGAATTACGTACAAATCCATACAGTAAAAAGAGCCCTTTAAAAAACATACTCCAGGTTTTATGTCAACCTCAGCCTAAAAGGTAAAAATATAAATAGAATTTCGAGATTCTTTTATTAACAATGCTCAAACATAGCTATTTGCGAAGACGCAAAATGGCAGATCCAGTCATTGAAAAACTTTCTTAATTAAATTTGTGCACCTACCCTCGCTAGTGTAATTTATAAAATGCCTCCCCTCCTAAATCCTAATCACCTTTGCCTTTCTAAAATATTAACTTTATTTCTCTGATACATCACCTATATACCGCATATCATAATAATAAACAGTTACTTTGTATAATAAACTGCAACTGCATAATATATCAGTGCAAAGTAGTAGCTCATTTTAGCCAATCGGGATTTTTGTCCAAGAAGTATACAACAGTGTGCAATCAAACGGTATTTACAAGTGGCGGCTACCATATAAAAAACTTAAAACTTTGAAAGTGCAAATTGTGCATTTCAAAAAGTAGCAACAAAGTTTACAAGAGAGTCAAGGTTCTGAGCAAGATTGACCACCAGATGAATATCTTCTTCGCTAATGTATTTCCAGAAGAGGTAGATATTTTTTTAATTCTATCGCTGCTATACATCATGATGTTTCGATAATCTCTAATGAAATTTGATGGAATTGATGAATTTGAAAGCGATGATGGGGAGGCCGGGAATGCGACTTCTAGAGATGGTTAAAATAAATCCAAATGAGAGTGTACATGCCATCCAATATAAAATGCTGTTTATCAAAACATAACATTATTATCTTTGCAAAATGTGATACTAAGCTATCGAAATGAGATCTGATTAGAACTACTATTCAGAGAAAATATGCGATATCTGACTGAGAAGCTTTGTTCTTGTTTCTTTGGCCACATAATCCTTGCCATAAGATCTATCACCATTCACGTTTTCATGAATCTGGACTCAGGCTGACTAATAGAAACCGTCCATCAGGCACCCTAATATTTTTCTTTTTCACGTTGCTTATTCGGCACCATTCTCTCTTTTCAGAAGCATGAGCATCGATTTCATGAATGGAAAACCTTCGGCCGATATTTTACCAACAAAATTATTTGCTCAAGCAGCCCAAAAAGCCTTTAATGCACCCGATGCAGCAAATAATGTGCTACAAGTAACGTACTCTTGCATCTGTAGTTTGCAGCACTTGTTGATAAATGTGATTTGCGTAGTATGGTGATGAATTGGGGCATCCTGCATTTCTAAGGAACTTGGCCGAGTTTCTTTCAACAGAATACGGATCACATGTATTAAGGTAATATGTTCACAAACATGCTCAAGTACACACACTCGTAACAAAAAGTCTGGAGTATTTAGCCGTCATTTATGCGCAACACCTGGAGCTTCTCTTTCGTTGCAGCATATGCTGTCAATGTTAACCCGCCCCCAAACAGCCACACGCCATGTGTATTTCCAAGACCCTACGTATTTTTTAGCATTTGATATTTTCTTGGATGTGGGGTATGCAAGAGATCAGTTTGTAGGCATTGCAGAGGAGGATGACTCAGGGATCAACATTACTATATTAGAAGATCATCTGGTCAAGCATCATGTCAGCGAGGAAACTTCTACCATTTCTCAAGAAAAATCCGGTACAATGGTGTTTAACTCTGTTTTATATTGTGTGCCTACGCACGCCAATCCAACAGGATCCATTTTGTCTGATAAGAAGAGAGAGAAACTGGTACAGTTAGCAAGAAAGTACAATATGCTGATCATATGCGATGATGTCTATGATATCCTGACATTTGAAGGAGAAATACCAAAGAGGTTGGTAGCATATGATTTGGAAAGTGCTGACGAAAATGCCAAGCATGTCGTAATAAGCAATGGCTCTTTTTCAAAAATACTTGCACCTGGCTCAAGAGTAGGCTGGATTGAAGCCGGTGAGACGATTATAAAGCAAGTTGGAGCATGGTATGCTATCAAAAATTGCCTTGCTTGTATCGTCCACTAACGCTCTCTTTTTGTTGTGCAGTGGCTCGTTTATGTCAGGCGGCTCACCTTCCCACCTTTGTAAGTTTTTCCGTTAAACCCTAGGCTTATGTAACCATTAGCTAATAACTGGCACAATATAGCAAGCCAAATCATCAATGAAATGCTATTAGACAATTCTCTCCATCAACATGTGGAATTCCTTAGAAATACGCACGCTAATAGACTGTACCAAGGATTATATGAGCCAATCCAGCGGGAACTTGTGCCTTTGGGCTGCTCAATTGACATTAGACCTAAAGGAGGCTACTTTGTGTGGTTAAGGGTCCCAATCCCAGGAAGTCAGTTGATGAGCATCACAAGACAACACAACATTGACGTTGGCGTAGGCCTAGGAACCCTATTTACTGTTACTAAAAGCAGTGAGGATGACTTTTATGTTCGTTTATCTTTTGCGCATTACGATACCAAGATGTTACAATTGGGTATAATCCGTTTAAAACAAGCTCTTTTGATTGGACAGTCGACCCTTTTTTGATTCAGGGCACATTACTCTCTGCTGTACCTGTGTGTCAGACTGATATCACTTGTATCTACTGGACAAACTGCTACTGGTTTATAATGTTTAATAGGTAAAATAAATTATAGTGGATAAATACATAATAAGGAAAAAGGTGGTATACTATGTAAAAAGTGAACATGCATATGGTTAGAGCGACACCATTATTAAATTAAGGGTCAAAGATATCAAGTAAGAATCAAGGGTTTTTTTTTATCTAGTTACACACTGTGAATATTCGCACACACATCCCTGAGGTTAGTTGTATAAGTTCATGAGAAAAAGGGATTGCTTGACTTAGAAACTCGTTGCCAACAGCATACTATCGCTTTGTTGATGTATCGGCAGGTCTTGTTCACTTATAACACAATTAGTCGTATTATAATCGCTGGAATAATTGTAGCTATTTTCGGTTCTTTGACGTGCTTGCAAAATAGCACACAGATCGTCCAAATCTTGGCCACCAGACATGAAATCTAAACTTGCAGCATAATGATCAAAGTTACTAGGAGTGGGTGTAGACCAAGGGATCTGATCTGGCTGATAAGTTGCCTGTTGAACGGATACATCTTCCAGGCCGTTGAATGACGAAGAGGAAGAAGAGGAGGAGCAAGAGATAGTGGGCGAGGCAATAAAGCTTGTATGGTCAGGAGCTTTAGGATTTCCAGGCATAAACGAAGCTTGGTACTTGCGCAAAGTTTGCGGCTCTTGCGTGGCTCTTCTTCTTGCTGATTGCATTGTGGGTTGATCCATAACCACCACAACTGGCGCAGGGATAATTTCAGCAGCCAAACTAGGCGAATGAATGGGCGAAATCAGCTCTTGTTGTTCAAAATCGAGGCTATTCAGTTGGTGCATCTGTTTTTCTAACCTCATGTTGCACTGCCTCAATTCTTTATTTTGTTGGCGCAATTGGTCTATTTCGGCTTTCCATTCATCCATCAGCTTGGCCTTCTTTTCCAGCTCTTTTACATAGCGTTCTCTGCGCTGACGAAACGCACGCTGAGCAGCTCTATTTTGAGCTGCTCTTTTGGAAGGGATTACAGCTCTGGGTCCCGCACTGTGACGATACATGAGAGATGGCTGATGAGAATTCAATGGCCTGCGGTTAATGCTATCACTGGGCTGATTAATATTCATCCCTTTTGTTTGCTCTGGGTGGCAAACCGCAGAATCTAAAAGAGATTCACATTAGTAAACCCGGCAAGATTTGAATTGCTATAAGCTCACGTACTCGCATACCAGAGGGAGTCATTGGAGTGACCAGAAACGGTGATACAATCATGACTATGGGCTGGAGAAAGAGGGTTCATTGACGTTATTCTTATACTGAATTTTTATACTATACCATGAATTGAATGATCCCAATGATATGGGTCATTTACAATAGCAGAGGTAGAGGTTAGAGCAGCCACGTTGTTAGTGTGGTACATGGGCACATCGTTATTTGGTTTTGTAGTAGCGTACATGGTAAATTGAGAGATTTATGAAGAAATGGAAAAAAGAAGAAATGAAAAACAGATGAAACGCAATTGCTTTTATATCATGTTGGATATCTTGGGTTACCTATCCAGAAAATGTCACCTTATTCAATGGGGGGGGGAGGAGAATGGGAATACAATACACAATAGCGGTAAACGCCTACCATATTGTGGTTTACCCTACTTTACCCATGGTAACCAAGTAGTACGGATATTATTATCGATACATCAAAACTGAATATTTCCAAGAACACACTAATAAGGAAACGTACGCACAAGACCCTTTTTTTTATTACCATATCATGCAATTGAACAGTAAGAGCGGGGAACTATGGCCATGATATAAAGGATGATACATCATTTACATGCAAATAATCTAGAGTGATTTTCAGACGAGAACAGTTTCAAATTATAAACTTGTAGATATGATAGAAAAAAGCTCATTTAGTTCCGAGTTTTCATGCCAAAATAAAATAATGAAACACAATCAAAAAACGACCCTTTTACCCATCACATACATATTACTATGCAATTTATGAAGAAGAGTTTTTTGAAGAGACCCTTTTTTTTTTTTTTTTTTTTT